>CM062288.1:49238616-49413695 GCA_031216915.1 Pictodentalium vernedei | reverse complement strand
CAGAGAGGAAGAGGGAAAACAGTTTAATCCTGCGGAGAGTTTCCTTGAAATTCACATCCAACTTCATATGCCCTATTTTGGAATTCTCCTGCTGCGACCGCTGTACCGTAAGCGTACCGAAAATTAGGCTGAATGAACCAAGTATTGTACCGTGGAAAAATAACGCGGTGCACCGAGACCGCGGTGAACCGTTGCAGCCCTAACCATTGATGTCCATGATCAATCATTGATCGGTTCACCCGTTTCAGCCCTAGTCGTCTGCCTTTTGTGTTAGGTAAAGGGTTAAAAATGAATGATTCTGACTATTTTCAAGACTGTTTGGTGGGTTAGAAAACAAAAATGAAAAAAATCTTCTCTTCCTTTTAAAATTGAGAGAAATTTGCCTAAGAAACAAGAATTTGTTTTTGATAGGCAATATCAATGATTTCTTGGTGCCAAACTCCAACAGAAAAATTCAAGAAAATACACTGGAGGTCAAGCCTGAAAATAATTTTCATTGTGCTTCCAGACAAAATGTCAGACACCAAATGAATCATGTCTGTCATTTAAGTATGATATCTGACATTTTTCAAAATGGAGTTAAAGTATTCAAAATAATGTGTTTTGGGTGCACATGTACCTTCATCTTAAAACTGCCCAGAATTCATCCAACCATACCTTGTTTGGCAGGGCTCAATGAGCCCTGCCAAACAACATGTGATTGGTTTCATTCTGAGTTGCACCTGAATTACCCTTCAGACATAATTTAGATACATGTATGGCTATATCAAACCATATTCCTTCACATGCTGTTAATACTGATGAGCTGTACAGTCACTTTCTTCACGCATTCCAACTACCCAGGACCAGAAATCACAATAATCATTAATTTTAGGCTTGCTAGTTATGGACATGATTTCCAGCCTGCATGATGCTCTGATCACAGAACTTCATTGATAATTTTGGCATCAGACATTTTGATTGATGATTTTAAACTTCAGTCTGACATTGGTCTTTTTGTACCTGACATTGTCCTTGTCTGACCACTTATTTTCTGGTACGCTGGAGGTTAAAGTTAAATTCCACCAAAACTCACAGTAGTATTTATTTATTTGTGTTTATGGTTACATATTTCTGCACAATGGCTAATTGTGACTGTAACATGTCTTTACAATCCTGCCCAGCCTATCATTTATACCCATGTTGCCCATTTTAGAGGACTTCCTCCCAAGTCATCGTTCAAAAAAAGTAGTTGAAAGGTCGATCTAGCAATCTGTCCTACAAGATCTGTTAAACAAAAATGGACTGGTTAGGCACAAAAAAAAAGTTATAAGTCGGTTTCTCAGATCCTGCAACATGGTCCTTTTGGCTGCCGCATGCTCTCTTGTTATAACCAATGCAAACTTAAAAAAATAAAAATTAAATGGTTTATGTCTGATATTTTATCCAACTTAATAAAATTGATAAATTTGTCCCTTGATTGCTAAAGCATTGCAAAGCCTTCTTGCACACAAGGGACAAAATACACCACCACCCATCCTGTAGATTATGAGGCCTACAACATAAAACAAATCAAGAACATGAACTTTTTGAAGGCAAAGAAATAATTACAAAAATAGAAAATAAAATAAACTGCCTGCTCACATGCAATTTTATAAAAATTGGCCTGAGAAACAGAAGATCTGCTTTGTGGGGTCTTTCATTCCTAGTTGACATTGCATTATAGGGAAAAATTTCTTTCTGAAATTTCTGTATCTGGACTTCGGTGAGCAGGGGGTTTCAAAATATTCATTTTGTATAAATGATAAAAACTGATGGATCAATTAAATGCTGCATTAATTTAAACTGTCAAAAATATATATGATAAAATCAGAAACCTCACATTATCTCTTTCTGGTAGAACTGACCATGAGTTATCAATTTCCATCCTTAGCCATCTAGGATCAATAATAAATACCACCTTTACTATGCCAATGAAGTGATGCTCAATACAAAACTATTTGGTGCTTTTCTATTTTTCGCTATGTCAATTTCACGTCACAACATGCAGGTAACTCTCAAATATGATCTATAGACACAATTACTGAAATTACATTGAGGGACTTATGAATCTGTTGTTTTTAACCAACCAATGAGCATCTTCTTGCAAGACATTCCTGCACTTACCAAAAACAGGCAACTCACATGTGTCAACCAGAAAACTTGAATACCTACAGTACGTGGAGAGTGTATTATCACTAAATCACCCACGAAGTGGAGATTCCACCTGTACAATAATTGCAAATTTCTTGAAAAGCAAAACAAACACAGGCAAAGTTCCAGCCAATGGATCTCCGGGTTGAACCCAGTGGTCCATTGGCTGAAACATTGCTTGTGTTTTTCATCCATATGCACAGAATTTGAAAAAGATTCTTTGGGTGATAATGCCACTCCACGGGTGATTAAGTTACAATCCACTCTCCACATACTGTACCTACCAGATCAGCATGTCAAGTGACTCTGGAAATGGTATCGAGAGCAGAGTCGAGAAATGACGATGACTTCCAATCAAGTTAATCTTTGATTGTTATTTATTGGACTGAACATAATTTTTTGCCATTTTGCAAGGTCCTACAATAGCCAAATTCAAAGCTTTTCAATGTCCTGCGTTCAATAATTCTAACATGTTCAGGGTTTATATTTCAGTGAGAATCTAAGAATCGATTCACGTAAAGATTCGCGGAACAAATTCTTGCTGCACCTCTGCTAGGATTCGCGTGAAAAGAATTGAGTCAATTTAAGCCATTACCTAATATAATGATGACAAATTAACCAATAAAAGGCTAACATGACCTGAAATATCCTAACATTTTGTCAATACAATTGCACAAATATGGCAGTCATTGAAACCGGCTCCATGAGCCGGGCCCAATGACATCCATATTTGTAAGGTTTTATTGGTAAATATCGTTTATTTTTTAAAAAATATTATCAAATTTACTTTCTGTTTCAAAAATTAAAAAAGCTGTGTTGGTTAGTAGGTTAACATGTGTATATACAACAGGGCTTTAACCATGGTGGTCTCATGGGATCCTGGGACACTCATAGCAGGTATGGATTCTTCCAACCATTTTCGGGAAAATCCAAATGGATTCTCCCAAATTTAGATGAAATCTAAGCCCTGATGTTCCTCTGTTCATTACCCCCTCCTCCTACTTACCCTATAGAACAAGTCAATTTATTTAATTGGGGTTTAATGATGCTACTGACAGACTTGATCACCTCATTTCAGACAGTTTTATGGTGGAAGAAGCTGGAGAACCCAGAGAGAGCCACCAAGCAATGGTGAGCAACTGCCAGACTCCCCAATGTACTAACTCCATTCACGCAGTGTTAGCATTGGTTGAAGACAAGTGCACCCACAACGTGCAGTACGGTATGTCTTAGTACAAAGCGCCACCACGCCTCCATGTGGGCAATCAGGATTAAGTGTCTTGCCCAAGGACACAACGCAGTTACTCCTGACAAGGATCGAACCATGGACCTTTTGGTTTGAAGTCCAATGCCATAACCACTGAGCCACCATGCTCCCTAGGAAGAGTCAATAATGAGAGAAGACATGACAATAAGAACATGACTTAGATTAGAAGAAGTTGATTCACTTGTGTTTTCTTTTTGGTAAAGGCCAAGAATAGAGGACCGTGTGTTTTTTAAGAAAATAAAACATTTTTCACAACTTTTTGGAGTGTTTTATCATTCTAAGACATGTTTTACACAAAATTAGCCCAAAACACCATTGTGAAAAATGTTTTATTTTCTTAAAAAACGCATGGTCCTCTATTCTTGGCCTTTACCTTCTTTTTGTCTCAAAAGATTTAGCAACTGACCCCCCAGGAACCCCAAGAATGATGAAAGGAAAGTTTGAAGTTTGGCTGAATCCAAAGGACATACAGTATTTACAGACACTGCTTTTTGTAGTGAGGGGTGTGTTGTACAAACTACTGCAGATTTTCTTTTCCAAGCTAAGGAGCCTAAAGTGTTGCTTACAATATGTTCATGTTCTTAACCCTTTACCCAATGCAGATTATATCAAAATTGATTATTTTAATTACTGGGTTTTTTTTAATTTTCTAAAAAAAAATTCAACAAAACCATATCATGTGACACCTCATTGGAATGAGCTCGTTCCAATGAGGGGTCACATGATATAGTTTTGTTGAAATATTTGGAAAAATATATTTTTTCAACTGCTCAATTTGCAAATTATGCGGGCAGATGCAGGCAATTCCTTAGGTAAAGGTTTAATACAGAACTGAACTGAAAATGAGATTTTTTCCTGAAACTGAACCAAAGCTAAAAACCAAATCTGAAAAATCAAAATCGCCCAGCTCTGCCCCCCCCCCCTCCCCCCCCCCCCCCCCCGCCCCTAGCATTGATTATTATGTCCTACAAAACAGTCAACAGAAATTACTCCACTCAGTAATCAAGTACTGCTCCATTTCCTGAGTTGTCACAGGGATATCGGTATCATCATATTAAAAAAATTATCACATGACTTTGATGCTTTACAATCAGTTGGATTTTATCAATTTAAACAACGCAGTAGGTATTGATATTTCTGGTTGAGTGGCAACAAAAAAACATCATTAACTTGACCATTTAACTCTCAGTGCTCGGATGTCGACCAGCACCAGCAAAAAACTTTCCAATAATTGCAGGTTTGGTTTTTTGAAAAATCGATGGTGTAAAAAAATGGCTCTCCTGGGAGCAAATTAAACGAGCAAAGTGCTCGCCTAAATTTCTTTTCATTGTTTTGCTTCAAACATCCTCTACTCACCTCATTAATAGTGTGGGTTCTCCATGGGGTGCATTCAAGCCAATACACTGTTGTTGAACCTGTGTGAGTTTTTTTTTTACAAAACCTTAAAGAACATCTTGCCCCAGAGGCTCATATGGGGTAGAGGGTCATGTTCAACTGATGATCGGAATTGGCCACCCCAATCGGCCAGTTGTGAGCAATCGGATGACAACAGCAACTGCTCCTGGAACATCAGTTCAACCCATTGTTGCCAAGGATTTTTGTGATGATTCATTAAACACATTTTATTATCTTCTGCAACAGTTAACTGCAGTTGTTAATGTAAAATGATGCCTATGATACCATTCAATAAAGTTGATAAATAACCACAATGTGTATTCTTAACCTCTCTAGACGCCCCCTTACGGGATATATAAGTTAAACGACATGTAAAGCTTACAATTGAGTGCACTTGCAGAAATTACCAGTTCATATCGGGAAAAAGTGAAGGTTGCACCCCACTGACTCTGGTTGCAGTAAAATGACCAGTCGCACGCACTTGGGTGGTACATGTGGCTCTTAGAGCCACGTATACTGCCGTAGTGTGCGATTCTGGTCATTTGACTGTGACCTGAGTCAACGACGTTTAACACTGTGAAAAATGTTCAATTTAATGTAGTCCTTTCAAGCCTTGACTCGTCTAGTAGTGCACAGAATTACAGTCAGAATTAGCATCGAAATTGGCCGAGCGTGAGCCATTGTTGGTAATCGCTTGTACACCAGTAGAGGGATTTATATAAATTCAAACAATTCTCCTTGTGAGACCAGATACAACTGTATGCAAAATGTCAAATTTTTGAGTCAAATCGAATCTGGTTCAGTCTGTCGATTTTGAAAATGCGAGGCATATGCTGTACACTGCATGCTGGGGGCATGGTGGCTCATGTGGAGGTGCAGACTGCAAACAAAAGAGATCCTCGGTTCAAATCCCAGCTGCAGGAATCACGTTGTGTCCTTGGGCAAGACACTTCACCCCCATTGCCCACGTGGGAGCATGCTGGCATTGTGTACTAAGGCGTACTGCACGTCGATGATGCACTTGTCTTCAACCAATGCTAACCCTGCTTGTGTGGAGTTAGTAAGTTGGGGAGCTAACAGTTGCTGGCCATTGCTCGGTGGTTCTCTCTGGGTACTCCGGCTTCCTCCACCCCTAAAATTGTCGTGGTCATGATTAGCCATTGAGCAGATATATGTTAACTTAAACACCAATATACAATAATTAAATAATATACTGCTTGCTACCATTTTAAGTGAGGTGCACTATTGTTGAGTCCTGGCGTTGGGGAAAATGTTTTCAAAAACAACAACGAACATCAGATTTCCCTGCCTCTTAGAAACTCCCAGAAAGTGTGCTGTGTTATAAAGTCAAGAGGACATTGATACTGACAAGACACCGATGCAACTGATTGTTTTAAACAGAACTAAATTACAAAACAATTCATTGTTACATCTTTCTGAGAGTTCGTCTGCACACTGTTTAATTTAACAGTGCAGAGTAAATAGAGATTCAAAAAATATTACCAGTTTTTCAAGAGCTTGTCGCAGCAGTTATCAAATTTGTTGGAGTTCAATTGCCTTTGAAGTTTGTGCAATTCATTTCTTATGAAGACTTTAGCAATGGCGCACAATAGTGGCAGCTCAACTTCGAAAGATTGAATCGGGCTGAGGATACCAAATTGAATCTTACCAATTTTCAGGTCACCAAATAATATTGTACCTTCTTATAATTATGTAATATGGCAAATACAGAGGAACCCTGTTAATTGAATAGACACTTTATCAATGAAAATTATTCAATTAAAAGGAACATTCAATTAACATGGATTGTGTCACTTTCATGTATTCTGGAGATAAACTTCGCATTTATTCTATTATATCTTGTTTGACAGAGCTTCATGGGCTCATTCAAACAAGATATAATAGATTAAATGCCTGTATTGGATGACCTGAGGCCAAATAGGTCTATAAACGAAGGAAAACTGGAGAGAGTCAGGGTAATTTCTCTGCAGGTTACAAGATTTTTTATTCAATTAACAGGCGATTACTTTATAACCTATATTCAATGAACAGGTCAAATTTGTACTGGAGGTATGGTAAATGGTTTTGTGTTGGGAAATTATATTCAATTAACAGGGTAATTCAGTTAAGAGATTAAGTGGGCTCCACTGTATGATGTACAGGTCCTGATTGTGATCAACTTAACCACTGTTAAAGTGAAGAGTTCAAGTTGTTTTTCCAGAAGATAATGGTTAAATTTGTCTCAAAAATACACAGAGAAAGAAAAGAGCACTGCCCGGCGTGGCTAAATATGCCTGTTAGCCATTTTAAATTGCACCAACTTTGGTTGCAATCAAATGATCCAAACTGGAGTTATCAGTTGGAAACCAAAAATGTTAATAGACGGTCAAATTCTAAGTAAAAAAAAGGTTGTAACTCATGTAAAAATAATTGAACGGAACACATATTCGAATTTGGTCTGTATTACTAGCTGGGTAATACACATACCAACTTTGGTTGAGATCAAATAATCCAAACTAGAGTTATCGGTCAGAAATCAAAAATGTTAACAGACGGATGGATGGACAGACAGACAGACTGATTACTTTATATGAGTCAAGTCATCGAGTACAAACAATGGTATTAAAAGATTGGGAGTAGGTTTTTTTTAGCTTGATTTCTGTGGGGACATTAACCCTTTACCTAACATTAAAAGCTGACGACACTTGCAAAAAAAATTCTCAACTAATTTTTTTCATTTTTTGTCTCAAAAACATAGGTTATGGCCCCTCGTTGGAACGAGCTCGTTCCAACGAGGGGTCATAACCTATGTTTTTGAGACAAAAAATTAAAAAATAAAGAAAATTAATTGGAGATTTTTGAGAAAAGCGCTGGCCGGTTTTGGTCGTTACGTTGGGTAAAGGGTTAACAACCAACCCTATTGTGTGAAATAATGTGTAGATTGACATCAGATAAATTTCCTCTCCCTCCAATCATCTCTGATGGAACAAGTATGAAGGATGACTATACCCTCCCAGAAATGGATCATGTTTTTCCCTCCCATGTAATTGATAGCCCATACCTGCTTTTATTCATACTCTTTATCCTTCTTTAACCTTTAGGTTCACATACAGTCACAAGCTGCCACTTTTATATTGCTTTGAAAAAGTTATCCAAAAGTGTATTTTTGAGAAGTCGGCTGGAAGGCTGCATTTATCTTGGCAATGTTTCACATTTGCACAGGCTGCCAACAATAATGTATAAACACTGTTAAGTCATCCACGCCTGTGTGCAACTGTACATGTATATATAGAATAAACGTATAGTTTTTTCAAGTAAAACATTTATTCTACGAGTAGGATTAAGAATGAAACCGACAAGCCTCTGGCGAGTCGGTTTCATACTTAATTCTATGAAATTTTTTACTTGTAAACACTATACGTTTATTTTGTTTATCCCATAAATCTTCTACAGGGCAGTCACGGCAAAATCATGCTATATTTCGCTACAAAACACAGCAAGAAGTGAGAAGCACATTGGTCCATATATATGAGCAGTGTGTGGTGTTTTCTACTAGCATTGTGTAATACTTTCAAAAAGATTTAAAGAAATCAACAATCGAACTATTGATTATGCTAGACAAATGTGGTAGAGGCCAGAGGTTAACAAGTCCGTCGCTACTGGGGGAATAAATTCTTTCAGTGTTAAACCTACGGGGAAAATTTATCACCCTACTAGGTGAATAAAGCAAAAATTTATCAAAGGCCTTTATTGTTCAAATAAACGGCCATTTATGGGATAAATATGGTAGTTGTTATCGTAATTAATCTGAGGAGAGCACAGTGGTTATGGTAGTGGACTTCAAACCGAAAAGTATATGGCTCAATCCCCACCAGGGGTAACTGCTTGGTGTCCTTGGGCAAGGCACTTAATCTTGATTGTCCACATGAGGCTGTGTGGTAAGGCATTCTGCATGTCAGTAGTGCACTTGCTTTCAGCCAATGCCACCGTGCCCCCCATGTAGGGCCTTGAAAATGATTTAATATGTCTAGAAACGATGGCTGTGAATAGCCTTAAATATTATCAATCCTCTGTTGCAGGAACCCTGAATTAATAATCCATATATAGACATTTCTCTCAGGAATTCTGTTGCCAATAATTAAGGCCACTCAAAGTAGATCTTCTGTTTCTCAGGCCATTATTTGTAAAATTGAATGCGGGCAAGCAGTTTTTTATTTTATTTTTTATTTCTGTAATTATTTCTTTGCCATCAAAAGTTCATGTTCTTGGTTTATAGTTTAGGCCTCATAATCTACAGAATAGCATGGGTGGTGGTGTATTTCTTCCCTTGAGAGCAAGAAGACTTTGCAATACTAAAGCATTGCAAAGCCTTCTTGCACTCAAGGAACAAATTTAACAATTTTTTTTAACTTTGGTAAAATATCCGACATAAACCATTTAATTATTCATCAGACAGTTGCATCCAAGTACTTAATTCTAAGAACTGCACCTCAGAAGAAATCAGCGACACTTGTCTTTTTCAAATTAAGTACTTGGATGCAACTGTCTGATGGCCGAGTGGTGTGTGTGGTTCAGTATAGCTTCGCAAGGCGGTTGGTGCCAAAGGAAACTCTCTGGGCGTGGGTTCGAACCCCTGCCATGCCAATGTAAATAAACCAGTTTACATTGGGTATAAAAAGAGAGCATGCGGCAGCCAAAAGGACCATGCGGGGTGAGGGTCTGAGAAACAGATTTTTAATATTTTTAGGTCTAACTACTGTATTTTGTATTTTACCAAATTGAGTAATTTGAACCTTTAACTCTTGACCTGACGGATCGTCTGCATCTGCCCATGTTATAAACAAATTCAGCAGTTCAGAAAAACATTTTTCACAAAATTTCAATAAAACCATATCATGTGACCTCTCATTGGATGAGCTCGTTCCAATAAGGGGTCACATGATATGGTTTTCTTGAAATGAAAAATGATTTGTTTCCAATTTCCATCAGTAATTGTTGAATCAGAAGGCAAATATTGCAGTTTGGATCAAATTAATTAAACAGACCTGAACATACATATTTTTTGTCATAATTAGACCAAAGGCCCTTACTTCAGGTAGCAGCTGTTTGAGCCACCACAAAATTTATGTGCAAGTTGCCAATCTGATGGCTTTTGCAGCTTGTATGGGTAGCCTGCCACAAGGTTTTTTAGCCAGCACACCATACAACTTAACACGCCCATTCCACACATGCATCCTCTGATAAAGCGACAGATAATTCCATTTAAATTCTTGTATCACAACACTAAAACACTCAGATTTGGAGTGTTGTTTCCAACAATTTATCTAACAATCATAAAGATTTTGACCTGAAACCCACGAGAAACGTTATGTATCACATAATGTGTTCTGATTCAATATCATATAGACAACTCGTTTCTGGGAACATGACAGGCTATCATAACAGGCGCATGAATACATTATATGTGTATTTCAGTAACTCAGCTAATCGCTCACAAAACAAATCCAAATTCCTTACAATTAGCGGCAGAACTATTAATAGCCAATGCCCCCCCCCCCCCCACAATAAATAGAAACTGCACAATTCAATATAATATTACACACTCATAATATCATCATAGGAAGTGACACTGAGAGTGAATAATTTGACAACACAACTTTGAAAATTGCTGTGACAGCATTACTCATTGTTAGAATCCACAACAAATAGTTCCATAAAATATGGGGTTTTTTTTTTATTTGTTTTTTTTTTAACTTTTTCTCGCCCAACATTGTGTCCAAAACCTGTATTAATCCTTTACCTAACATGAAAAGCAGACGACACTTGCAAAAATAATTCTTGAATAACTAATTTTTTTCATTTTTTGTCTCAAAAACATAGGTTATGACCCCTCGTTGGAACGAGCTTGACGAGCTCGTTCCAATGAGGGGTCATAACCTATGTTTTTGAGACAAAAAATGAAAAAAATAATGAAAGTTAATTGGCGATTTTTGAGAATAGCGCTGGCCGGTTTTGGCCGTTACGTTAGGTAAAGGGTTAATAATTTAAGATTTAATCTGTTTATGCAACAGAATTGTTAGATAAATGAATTATCATGATAATGTGCATGTCCTGTGATTTGCATCCGATTCTCGGTGGTGTTCAAAAATGGGATCACAACTCGCCAGAAAAGCTAGCTCATTGAGATCCCATAATGGACACCACCACAAATCTGATACAAATCACAGGACATGCACATTATCACGATAATCTGTATGTATCAGTTAAAAATATACATGAAGTTTCTATGTTCATTTCATAGCATGCATCATATTAACCATCCACACACTGGGGTGGGGTTGGGTGGATAGGAAAATATATTTGTTTGATTTGTATGAAAATATTTGTATTATTCCTAAGTTAGATGTTAGATGAGTAGTGTTTTGTACTTTCACATGTTTGACTGGTAGAGTGCTGGAAGCCCTATTTTGGGCTTTACTAAAAGTGACTGCCTGAGGAAGCCTTTATTGTCCCTGATGTGAATCAGATTTTTTATACAGTACCTTGCTCTCTGACATTTAATTGGATAGTGCCTATAAGGCACTATCCAATTAAATGTAATAGAGCAGTACATGATGAGCTTTGATTTGTTGTTGGAAAAAACTCAGCACTTTACCAGTTAAACAGCATCTGTGTCATACCATATCATGTATATTGCACCCAGAATGCAAAATATAAAAATTTCAACCTGTAAAGATTTCCCACAATGCAACTAGTAATTTAAACAATTCAATCTTATTTGACAGAGCTCAGCAAGAAACAGGTTTGAATTCTTTAAATTCCCAGTTGCATTCTGGAAAAAACTTGCTGTTTGAAATTTCAGTTTTTTGACATCAGTGTGCAGATGATAAGGAGAACATCGTACAACTTACGGTAACAAATTGGAAGATCGCAAATCTCAGTAGTTAGTTGGAAAAAGCTCATAGGAAGCTTCTTTTAACCAAGATATGATCAGATACACACCCCCTGTGAGAACTCCAGAAGTGGGGAAGTGTTTGTTTACTGTGGTAAACAAGTTCTGTTTTACTCATAAAATAGAATCTGGTAACCAATGCCCAGTGTGCAAGTCATCTAAGGTAGGCAGCATTGGTATAAACGACTAGCTCAACTTTACTATTTCAGACCGACTTTGTGGCCATCAGATAGCCATAGATACTGAAAGTGACCTTAAACATCAATAAGTAAACAAATGTTAGTTACACAGCTTTTAGTGACTTAATACGGTATGAACAGTAAGTCATCATGGACTGGTTGTAACCTTTGGGTTTAATTATCGGAATTAAAAGTTGTTTATTTAAATGCATTTTAATGCATGGGTTGTGTGATAAACACAGAATGCGATGTGTGTTTGAATCGGTGGGTGTTTTACATAACTCGTTGGAATGGCGTAATCATATTTCGCTCGAGCTTACGGCATTGATGTTCATGCATGCGTTTACCAGGCAATAAAAATCATCAGCAAAATTGTATTTGATGAAGCACTGGGTTAACCCTTTACTCAACGAATCGCCCGCATCCGCCCGTGTAGTATGCAAATTCAGCAGTTGAAAAAATATTATTCTTCAAAAACTTTAAAAAAAACCATATCATGTGACCCCTCGGAACGAGCTTATCGAGCTCGTTCCAATGAGGGGGTCACATGATATAGTTTTGTTGACATTTTTTGAAAAATTTAAAAAAATGATATTTAAAATAATAAATTTTGATATCGTCTGTGTTGGGTTAAATCCAGTGCTTCATTAATTAAATTTTTGATGATTATTCATATAATTGGTGTCTGGAATCTAATATTATTGCATCCATGGACATATTACCCACCCGTGGAAAGTGACCAGTCCACGGCGGCAGTACTGTACTGTGTCAGTTAATTCCAAATTGAGTGAGAGGTTACCTACAAACTGCATAGCAATTATATATTACTAACAACATAATTCTGTATACTGAACTAGTAAGCAGTAACTGTGTTGTGTTCTTGGGCAAGACACTCCCTCCTCATTACCCGTGGTGATGCCGTTGATGGTGCACTTGCCTTCAACTGCTGCAAACCCTGCTTGTACAGAGTTAGTACGTTGAGTCTGACAGTTGCTCTCCACTGCTCGGTGCTTCTCTCTGGATGGGAGTGCGGTGGCTCAGTAGATAGTGGTGCAGGCTGCAAGCCGAGAGGTCCTCGGTTTGAATCCCACCTGCGGCAACCGCGTTGTGTCCTTGGGCAAGACACTTCATCTCCATTGCCCGCGTGGGGGCACGGTGGCGTTGTGTGCTAAGGCGTACTGCACATCGATGGTGCACTTGTCTTCAACCAATGTTAACCCTGCTTGTGTGGAGTTAGTATGTTGGGGAACTGACAGTTGCTCGCCGTTGCTCAGTGGTTCTCTCCGGGTACTTTGGCTTCCTCCACCCGTAAAACTGTCACGGTCATGATTAGCCATTGTGCTTGAATATGTCACCTTAATCACCACTAAATAAATAAATAAATTCTCTCTTGATACTTTGACTAATGAAACTGTCATTAAAACCCCAATAAAGCAATAAAACTGAAATAATAAATTCTTGAATTCTTACTTGTTTAACATGAAGTTGCTATCATTTGCCAACATTTTGTAAGGTGATTGAACAAACGGAATTAAAGTCTAACCATGACTTAACTTGAAATCACTGCAATGCCATTAGACGTATAGAGACTGTGGAATGGTGGGAATTCAATACCTAATGTCCAGACTCTTAAGGGTTAAATTAAACACCGATAAATTAATTATAAACCAGTAGCTAATCACTGCAATTTGACAATCCAGATGAACTCATCGAAATCCTAAAAGGAAACTCAGAAGACAGAAACGAGCACATACATCGGAAAACAATAGAAAAGGAAAAACCTTGTGTATGTACTCTACACAGACTAGCACTGTTCAGCTTCTACAGCCTTGACAGGTACTTACCTCCGTTTTATTGAACAAAAATTATGTTCACATTTCACAAGAAGTAAAGCAGTTCTTGTTTACTGAGGTAAATAAGCTCTTGTGTACCTGTGTTTACTGGTAAAATAAGACCCAGTCACTGATACTTGGGGTGGAAGTCCTCTAAAATGGGCAGCATGGGTATAAACGATTGACTAAACTTGACTTTATCTCCATGTTGCCGTCACAACTGGCAGAATTATGTGACATTAAACACCATTAAATAAATCTCTTAAGAAATAAATGTTCACATTTTAAGTCATCTTTTCTTATTCATTAATGACACTTGCATCTTCTGTATCTTGATTATGACAGGGCCTAGATGGGGACCGCAGGAAGTGAAATAGTGCTTTTATACTCTGGTAAATAAGCTCTGTTTACTGGTAAAATAAGACCAAGTCACCAATGCTTGGGGTGGAAGTCCTCTAAAATGCTAAAATGGGCAACATGGGAATAAACAATTGACTAAACTTGACTTTATCTCTGTGTTGCAGTCATGATTAACCATTGTGCAGAAATATGTGACCTTAAATGCCAGTAAATAAATAAATGTTTACATTTTGAAGTCATTTATTAGTCGAGTTGTGACGAAGTCAAACTCGACTTATAGTTTGGTGAATGGCGGGTGGGCGGGCGGGCGTAAACAATTGGTTTCCGGATGATAACTTGATAGTGGTTCAACTCACATTCATTAAACTTCATACATAGGTTGGTCTTGGTGGGAGGAAGAACCCTATTGATTTTGGACATGCTACGTCGAAGGTCAAGGTCACAGTGACCTTGAACATAGTAAATCTTAAACAATTGGTTTCCGGATGATAACTTGATAATGGTTCAACTCACATTCATGAAACTTCATAGGTAGATTGGCTTTGGTGAGGGGAAGAACCCTATTGATTTTGGACTCGCTACGTCAAAGGTCAAGGTCACAGTGACCTTTAACATAGTATATCGCAACAATTGGTTTCCGGATGATAACTTGATAGTGGTTCAACCTAGAGTCATGAAACTTCATAGGTGTGTTGGCCTTGGTGCGAGGAAGAACCCTATTGATCTTGGACTCACCAGGTCAAAGGTCAAGGTCACAGTGACCTTGAACATAGTATATCGCAACAATTGGTTTCCGGATGATAACTTGATAGTGGTTCAACCTAGAGTCATGAAACTTTATAGGTGTGTTGGCCTTGGTGCGAGGAAGAACCCTATTGATCTTGGACTCACCAGGTCAAAGGTCAAGGTCACAGTGACCTTGAACATAGTATATCGCAACAATTGGTTTCCAGATGATAACTTGATAGTGGTTCAACCTAGAGTCATGAAACTTCATAGGTATGTTGGCCTTGGTGCGAGGAAGAACCCTATTGATCTTGGACTCACCAGGTCAAAGGTCAAGGTCACAGTGACCTTGAACATAGTATATCGCAACAATTGGTTTCCGGATGATAACTTGATAGTGGTTCAACCTAGAGCCATGAAACTTTACAGGCGTGTTGGCCTTGGTGCGAGGAAGAACCCTATTGATGTTGGACTCACCAGGTCAAGGTCACAGTGACCTTGAACATAGCATATCGCAACAATTGGTTTCCGGATGAGAACTTGATAGTGGTTCAACCTAGAGTCATGAAACTTCATAGGTGTGTTGGCCTTAGTGCGAGGAAGAACCCTATTGACCTTGGACTCGCCAGGTCAAAGGTCAAGGTCACAACTCGACATTGGATCTGTGATCCTGAGCGGCATTTTTTATTTATTTATTTATGTTTAACTCTTAACCCACTGAGTATTTTCAAGATATTTTCCATCAAATCTTGTCATGGCTGCTGTGCAGCGGCTATGACTAGATTTGATGATAAATTCATCTAAATTCAACTCTAGAAATCCTTCAGGGGCTGGGGGGGACTTCATCCCCTCCACTTTTTTATACCCCTGCCCTCTAGGCGAGGGTATATAGAATACCGCGTGTCCGTCAGTCCGTCAGTCCTTCCGTCGCAAATTGTTTAATGGAGGGTACCGTCATGCTGTAATCAACTCCTCCCCCATTTTTCAATTCACATAGTTGAAACTTCAGAATATGATCATGCACTTTGAAACATTACCAGCTGAAAGGTGGGGGTACTTGTTTGTGTCACCTTTAGGTGACACCTATTGTTTTCTGAACACCAAGATGTCACATTGTTGACCTTGCTCACCCTCAGGTATTGGTGCGGGGGTAACACACCACCTGGCGATGGATTGCGGGGGTATCGCACCCCCGGCGATGGATCAACTCTAGTTTGCCTGGCCATGTTTTTTTGTATGCATATATTTTAACACAACCAATGACTGGTGATACAAGGGGCAGATACAGAGCCTCCCTCATATTTTCGCCAGCTATGTTTCTCTCGTACTGGTTCAGTTTCGATGGATTTCGGATCATTTTTTGCAGTATGTGGCAGCAAATGCTAAAATGTATACAGTCTGTTGAAAAATCGGTTAACTGAAATAGATCGTAATCTTACAGACAAGTACAAGTACCAAATCCACCCCAGACAAGATAATCCACATTCCACAGACAGTATAATTGCAGTAAACGACTGGTAAAGCATACAGGTGAGGTCTATCAGCTTTGGTCGTTATGACCAAAGCTGATAAATAAGCCTCACCTGTATGCTTTACCAACGTTTTTTAACGACTCTCAAAGTGTGAAATCTTTCAAATACATCACCTGAAAAATCTCAAAATATCCACTCAGATGCATGGAAATGGGGGTTTTGGGACCCTTAGAATTTAAATTTTTCATACCGACGACCATCCATCGCCCGATTCAACCCCCCCCCCCCCCCCCCCCCCCCCCCCCCCCCCCACTTTGAAAATTGTTCCGACGCCCCTGTCATTGGTGAAAAACTCCATTCAATTTACATGGGGAATATTGGACTAAATGTACCCAAATTATACTTGTTTCATTAGCAAAAGAAAGACTATCCTGGGCGGGAATATCCTCCAGCAGCATGCAAGGAGTTATGACACTCATCTTCTAAATCTGTATTAGGGTAGGAAGGTGATTTGTAATTGCATCCTTGGGCAAAGCAATTAACCCTGATTGCCTACATGGGGGCACGATGACGCTGTGTACAAAGGCGTACTGCACGTCAAAGGTGCGCATGTCTTCAACCAATCTAACCCTGCCTGTGTGGAGTTAGTATGTTGGGGAGCTGACAGTTGCTCGGTGGTTCTCTCCGGGTACTCCGGCTTCCTCCACCCGTAAAACTGTCACTGACATGGTATGACCCTGGCTGTTAATGTGTCGTTAAACCCTAGTTAAAAAATAAAAAAAAAAAAATTGCCATTTCTATTTTGTATTATTGATGATGAATTAGGGTTAAAATATATTATAAAGTCAACTGATGGATAAAATATATGTCATGCTGAACAGTGAATACTAAATGCACACTTTGTCATTTTCACAGCAGATTTTCCCTCTTATTTATTGAGTATATGCATTTTGTTTGGATTTTAGACATTTATTGCAAAACTTGAAATGACAAGTTTTAATAAACATGATGATAATTAAACCTTTGCTGTCACTGTTGCCTGAACCTCTGCTCATAACTGTCAAACATTGATATATTGGCTGTGAGAACAGATAAATGTATTTTAATAATGGGTGTGTGATAGCTGTCCTTTTTTGCTAATTAGTTTTTAATACATGGAATTTTTTTTTTTTTTAACTGATTGTCCTTCTAAGCTTCCATAAATCATGCTGCATTTCCCAATCAGGAGGAAATACTTGAAATTAGTCAACTGTCATGGATTCTTCTGCCCTCTTGGGAAAAGGGTCCAAGGCCCATGTCATTTTGAAACTTTGTGCCATGGGGCTGCAATTGAGAATTTGAATTGGAGGGGAAGAAACATACAAAGACTTCAGAAATTTTACAGTTCGAATTGAACGGAGAACATTAAGACATATCTAAGCAACTGCATATAAACCGCAACAAGTAAAAAAAAACTTTTCAGGGAATCATGTTTGCCCCAGTCTCATTAGTCTCAGTTAAACTGTTCTAAAGGACTTTTCATTTGCCTTTGACTTCAGACACTTCCTGAGCTTTGTTGGGTAAGCAGTGAAAATTTAATTCACAATTGGTGTCCTGAACTGGGTGGTCAATGATTTTCTGAAGCCTTATGACTAGGGCTGTCGCGATTATTCGATTAGTCGACTAACCGTCAACTATTGAAGTAGTCGACGTTTTTTATTTTTAGTCGATCGTCATTCATTTTCAAGGTGGTACGCATCTACTACATGTCGGGGCTAAATTGCATTGTTTTGTGAGGTGAATGATCAATGAAGGTGAATAACTTTAAATATCTAACCATAGTTAACATTCATATCCGGAAGACTGTACGACTGTCACTGACTGTGTAAGAAAGAACACTCACAGTTACTCGAGAAGAATAGATTCTTCTGAATTTCTCCAGTCTTGTACACACGAATGCACCCATTGGAAAACCCAAAGCACGGAAGTGACAAAATTATGACGAAAGTCAGAACGTCAGATCACTTCTCAAAGTTCGGAACTTCAGACTAAGATCCAATTTTAACAACTGACGAGGGAATGCATAGATCACAATGTTCAAAATTTCAAGAAACTTATTGCAGAAAGGAAACATATGCAGGAACGATCTTTGGTAAATTCATTTTAATTCATCGGCTTCAATCTAGTTCAAACTTGGACCCGCAGTCAGTAATATTATTTTGGGGGTTGGTACGTCCTGCAGGACGTACCAACCCCAAAAATTATACTACAGACTGTGGGTCCAAGATTGGACTACATGTAGCTTCAGTCGGGACCGATTTGTTGTTCCCACAACCCCACTTCGTTTGAACACACTGGTGCCATTGTCATTTTCAGAGTTTTACGAACAGAAGAATGATTTGCTAAAAAATCATGGGAAGCGACTATTAATCGACTAACCGTCGATTACTGGTCACGATTAGTCGATTACAAAAAAATGATAGTCGCGACAGCCCTACTTATGACTACCCAGTTCAGGAAACAAATTGTGTGCATTAATTTTTTGTTTTACTGGGGATGAGATTAGGATATTTGGGGTTGAGAATTGGGAAAAATCATGCCCAAATGCCATTGAGGAAGGTTCCCATAGTTGGCCTCTGTAGACATCCAAAAAGAATCTCTGACAGGTGTCAGAACCTTGTTGGCATGTCAACTAGGATGTTATGAATACATATACAAAAGTCTGATTTTGTGTAATGGTGCATGAGTTAGCCAGCAGTGTAAGGGTGTAAAATTATTGTTTCAGATTTGTGAGCTAGCATCCTAAATTATTTTTCAAAGGTGATTTGTAAAATGTATGTTTTTTTCAAAGATACCATATTCACAGCAAAGGGAGAGTTAGTTTAGTAGGATTTTGTTGCCTATTCACTCTCCAATAAATAGCAGAACAATTTTTATTATATGCAAGCCTGTGAATTATCGCAAATGATCTAAAAGATATTTCTTGATATCCATCGACTCGAATATCCCTTGGTAGCTTCCTAAATGATGTCACGTTAATGCCACATCACATCGCATTGAAGGAACGATCAGCCGATCTGTGTGATTGTTTTGAAACATACGCATTTGGGGTCGAATTGGGCTGAATATTATGCAATAAAATGACTCGTAGTATACATTATAATAAAAAAGAAAATCTACTCTATTTACTCAATTTTAGTCAATATCTATCAGTGCTCAAAATAACTTTTTTTCTATGCAAAGCAAAATGCTACACATTTCCAAAAAATGAATAGCATTTTGTAAAAATTACATAGCTATTTTTGTATACCAGAGTTATGTTATACTGTTTTGTATTGAATTCTTCTAAGTAGATAGAATAGTTTCCATCCATTTCTGGGCATTTCCAAATGATTTGCAACACATGAAGCATTTACTTTTTTTTTTTTTTAACTGAACTGCCTTTAAGGGTTGCATGGACTTAGATATTTTCAAATGACGTTGTGGTTATTTAACAGTCTTCTCAAAATGGAAGTTGGGATTTTTAATTTGATGGGCTTGAAGTTATTTTTAATGGACATTTTATGCAAAATGTTGTAAAAACAGGAAGAATTTAAACCAATAGAATTCATCTTACATATGAAGTTGCTAATGATGCTTGATGGAGAGTTAATCTGAGTTATGCCTGGAATGTTTCACAATCAGAAGTAAAGCATCAGTGAACTAGTTTTCAAATTTGTTTGCAAATTTTCATTTACATTTTGCGATACAAGATAATCAACTGCAGCCTAATAGGCTGCAGTTGATTATCTTGTATTGCAAAATGCTATACATAATTGAACATTGTGTAGCTTTTTGCAAGTTTTGCATAGCAAAAAGCGACGCGACACCGCTTATTTTGAGCCCCTATATCTGGAATTATCTCATGAGTGTGGACCTGAAAGTTTTATTTAAAAATAATATTTTCAGGTCCATACATTGAATTTTATCAGTAGCTTCCTAAATGACGTTATGCTTTGGCACATGACATCACCTTGAACGTCGCCTAAAGGAATGATCAGCAGCTTTTTGTTATTGTCTTCAAACTTTTTGCAGTCGAATTGGGCTGAATATTGCACAGTAAAATGTCACGTAGCATATAATAAAAAAGAAAATCTGCTCTCTTTTAGTGAATATTGGGAATTATCTGATTCGTGTGGACCTGAAAGTGTTATTTTTCACTCAGGCAAATAACTTTCTGATCCACACTCACGAGATAATTCCCGATCTTCACTAAAACAGCATAGATATCCTCTATATATCAACTTTTTATGCCCCCAAAGGGAACATCTTAAATTCAGGATGTCCATCCATCATTCTATCCATCTATCCTCCCTGAAAAATTGTCTTTGTCATAACACTGTAATGGCTGAGTGGATTTTCACCAAACTTTGCACAAGGGTAAGGTACAAAGGGAAGGTGAGTTGTGCAGAACCACCTGTCCAAATAACAAAAGTTAAGTTCATACAATTTTGAAAACATATTTTAGAAATATTTTTTCTGTGTCTGTCCGTCCAGGAAATTGTGTATTTATCATACCTCAATAAAGGCCAGGTGGACTTTCACAAAAGTTCAAAGAAAAGATGTGTTGCGCAACATCACCACATCCAAATAACAAAGGTCAATGTCACATAATGAAGAAACTGAAATCTTAGACATTTTTTTTATCTCTGCCATCACTATGGATTTGGTGGCCACAGTTTATCTTGTTTCTATTGCTAAACCAACAGCAAGTTAACACATACAGTGTAAAAGCACCAAAGAGGCATTCAACTCTTTTCAATAGAGCTATTTTTATTTTTACCCAATTTTCCAAATCTATGTATACATGAACATCTAAGGTCATATTGCACCTTAAATGTGTCTCATTGTGTCTCAGCTCACCCAAAACTTGGGTGAGTTGACTCGAAAAATATTCGTTGACTATGAGTTGGGTCTTGATTGACTCATACAGTGACTTTCTAATTTTTCAAAATAAGGAAAACTGCCAACGAATGGGTGAATAAATATACGTTATTACCATGTGGATTTCCGAGATTGTGTATTGATGTCGAGACCTTGTCTGTGGGCGTATATGGACAGGTCCATATGGATGACTTGATTTGTGGCCAAAGGCGAGGTCGAGATTTAACCCTTTACCAACGAATCGACCGCATCCGCCCTGTGTAATATGCAAATTCAGCAGCTGAAAAAATATTTTTAGAAAAATTTCAACAAAACCATATCATATGACCCCTCTTTGGAACGAGATCGTCAAGCTCGTTCCAAAGAGGGGTCACATGATATGGTTTTATTGAAATTTTTTGAAAAAATTTAAAAAATGATATTTAAAATAATAACTTTTGAAAGCGTCTGCGTTGGGTAAAGTGTTAAATACACCATCTTTAAATAATTGATTTAACCCTTTATAACCAATGCAGACAATATCAACATTTATTATTTTAAATATTATTTTTTAAATTTTTTCAAAGAATTTCAACAAAACCATATCAGGTGACCCCTCTTTGGAACAAGCTTGATGAGCTCATTCCAAAAAGGGGTCACATGATATGGTTTTGTTGAAATTTTTTGAAAAATAGTATTTTTTCAGCTGCTGAATTTGCATATTGTGCGGACGGATGTGGCCAATTCGTTGGGTAAAGGGTTGAAAGCAGTTTTGCCAGTTAGAATATTTCAATTAACAGGAGTTTTCAATTAACAGGGATTTGGTCACTTGCCTGTATTTTGAAGATAAACTCAGCTTGAAACAAGATAATAGAGAATAAATGCCTTATTGGATGTACAGAGGCCAAATAGGTCCATCATCAAGAGAAATTTAGTGATTGTCAAGGGTAATTTCTCAATATATTAACAGATTTTTATACAGCTGCTCATATGAGCAGGCCATATTATGGTATGGCAATGTCCATCTGTCTGTCCATCTGTCTGTCCATCCATTAGCTTTTGTTTGTCCATGCGATAACTTGAAAACAATACATCCAACACATACTATTTTTTTATGGTTGATTGGTCATGACTAAAGGATGGTTCCTTTCGATAACCAGCATTCTGGCATATCCAATATGGATACCATGACAGCTGTCTTGGATTTTCAGGGACTTGCTTGTCCACGTGATAACTTGAAAACTTTTGATCCAACAAATGCTGCTTTTTTTTATGGTTGATTAATCGTGACTAGAGAATGGTTCCTTTCGATAACCAGCATTCTGGCATATCCAAGATGGCCGCCATGGCAGCCATCTTGGATTTTTAGGGACTTTTGATTGTCCATTTGATAATCCAACAGGTACTGTTTTTTCATGGCTGACTAGTCATGTCTAGAGGATGGTTCCTTTCAATAACCAGCATCATTGTCAGTCCATCCATCCATTTGTCTCTGTCTGTCCGTCCGTCCGTCCATCCGACCGTTAACTTTTGTTTGGCCACATGATAACTTGAAAACAGTACATCCAACAGATACTGTTTTTATGGTTGATTAGTCATGACTAGGGGATGATTTCTTTCAATAACCAGCATCAATGTCCATCCGTCTGTCCGTCCGTCCGTCCATACATCCATCCATTCATCTATCCATCCATCCATCCACTTTTATTTGTCCATGCTCTAACTTGAGAACAATACATCCAACAGATACTGTTTTTTTTTATGGTTGATTAGTCATGACTAGAGGATGGTTCCTTTCGATAACCAACATTCTGGCAACCATCTGGGAGTTTTGGTGACTTTTGATTCTCCACGCAATAACTTGAAAACAATATATTCAACTTTAATGGGTCGTAAGCCAGGAATGTACAACTATTTTTGAAGGAATTATTGACCTTTTGTTCAACTAAAAATTTCTTCACAAGCACAATTTCTTCATAGGCAGCCGTATATTGATCCACCATTTGACGGTGCACTTGTTTTTATTCAATTAACAGAAGTTCATTCTATATGCAATTAACAGGTCAAATTTATTCTGAAGGTATGGTAAATGATTTGGGGTTTGGAACTAAAATTCAGTTAACAGAAATAAGAGATATCCAATTGAGTAGTCTCAATACTTCTTGCAGAGATGGAGTGGCACACAAGTAGGTGATTTTGATCCACATTTTAGAAAATAGATCATGTTAATCTGTTTGTCCATCCATCCATTCATCTATAAAAAACAAACCTCATAATTTCTGTACTGTATGCCTTAGGATTCTAAAATGTTACATACATGGGGCTGGGGAGTGGCACAGACTATAGAAAATAGTTTATGCTGTCCTGTGGGCAACATCAGGTACATCAGTTCAAACCATTTTCAGTGTTGTAGAGCATTAAATCAAAAGTGGTCAGTATCGTAGTGGTAATATATAACTCCTTGTCACCCCACATTTCACACTGTTTTTTTTTTTTAATTTCAGGCAAGTAGAAATCAAACGAGTATGGTCACTCACCTCATCTTAACAGCCCTGGTAAACAGTTTTGCATACCATTGTCAATAAGAGTCCTTTTGTGAAGGTGTTGGGTTTGGTAATGTTGATGATGTTGACTACTATTTGGAGGTAACATTGGCAATTGTCGGCTTTTTCATTTTTAATTTAAGGTTGTATTTGGGGCAGGCTGTATGGGTTCAAAACGTTTGGTTTTGGAATTCCTGCATGTAGTTTGAAGACACGATTACTTTTAGTTTCATTGCTCAAACCAGTTCAGTCCTGGAAATGAGACGGGTATGAGAGCAATTGCTCCTGTCAGCACCCATGTTTTCTATTTTCCGGGATTGTTGAAAAATGTTGTCGAACACTAATATACTGCGAGAGAATATAAATGTGTGTTCTTTTGAGAAAGTAGCACTCTGTGGCCAGTGGCAAGTTACTGTCATAATTCAGCAATTCCTTATACATTTAATCCCTTGAACCCAAGCAATGGCTTTTCTGGCCAGGAACATGATACGTCATAACATCATTAAATACGATGGCTGTTCAGTAAATGTGTGGGTAAGACCAATCAATATTTTCAACATGCAGCCCCGAGGCTGCACATTGAAATATTGATTGGTCTACCCCAAATAATGAATATGGACTCTTCTAATTGTTGCCATTGAACTGGCATGGAAGATACCACTAGAGTTCAAAGGGTTAAGGTTTTTGGTGTTTGGTGACAGTTTTCCCTCAAAAATTTAAATACTAACATTTTACGGGTACAATTTACTCCAATCTCTGATTTCACGGGAGCTTAAAACTGTGCCCGTCAGTTTTGTTCATTTCCAGCACTGACCAGTTTTCTAATAAGTACAGTCATCTGGCAAGAGCATCTTTTTTTCACAGTGAGTTTCATCAGTGGAATTTTATTCATGTATTGAATAGAAAACAATTGAAAATTGGTTGAATTCTGATCAGGATTTGAAGCTATTACCATTGGTAATTCAAATCTTGCCATCATTTCTCAGCTGAAGATTCAGTTTCAAATTGCATGAGTCTTCCCTCTGGTAGGAACTAATTATTGAAGTAACAGTATTCCTCCATTGTCATCCATTATAACCTCCTATATTCTCATTGTTCCTGACAATGTATTAATGAGAATGGAAATACTGATTTTCAGCATTCTAGTGATCAGTAGACTCGACCATGTATCACTTGTTCAGAGAAAGTGATTTATTTATATTTAGCTTGTTGGGGTCCAGGGAGACCACCCTTCCCATAAATTCACCCATCTGAAAATTAAATTAGTAGGAATTAATTATTTTTTGCTGTTGTACACATTCAGGGATCAGTCCAGGTGGCAACAGGGACTAAAGTTCTGCCGATTCCACATATGAATTTGGCCCTTTTCCTCCCAATTCTGACCATAAAAAATCCCTGTCCCACCATCAAGTTGGTATATAAAATTGAAAACCCACTTAAATAGCAAATAATCTTCTGTGCATTCAGGGTAAATCATGAAACTCTTGATAACAAAGCAATGAGAGATACTGTACACGGCTCATTTTGTGAATTAATTAACTTGTTCAAACTGAACAAACATGAAACTTTTGAAGACTTATGACATTGCACTTGCTTCTGGTCAAGTGTCATCAGTATTCAGGCTTGACCAGAAACATCTGCTCAGGATATATATATGCAGGGATTATATTTCGTCTAAATTTGTGAGAATCCATTTGGATTCTCGTGAAAATGGTTGCGAGAATCCATACCTACTATGAGTGTCCCAGGATCCCATGACGCCACAAAGGTTGAACCACTGTTGTATACTGATAACACATGCTAACCTTTTACCCAACACACTTTTTTAATTTTTAAAACTAAGTTTGATAATTTTTAAACAATAAATAATAAATAAATGATAAAATAATTAAATGAACAATATTTACCAATAAAATCTTACAAATATGGCTGTCGTTGGAACCGGCTCAGTGAGCCGGTTCCAATGACAGCCATATTTGTAAGGTTTTATTGACAAAGTGTCAGGGTATTTCAGGTCATGTTAGCCTTCTATTGGTTAATTTGTTGCCGCTGTGTTAGTTAAAGGGTTAAATTGACTCAATTTTTTTTCACGCGAATCCTAGCAGAGGTGCAGCGAGAATCTACATGGATTCTCGTCGGTTTTATTGCGCGAATCTTTGTGCGAATCGATTCTCGGATTGTCGTCGAAATATAAGCCCTGATATGACTTTTACAGCTCACCATTATTCAAAATATCTGTTGCGGAGCATTTACCAAGACAAATCAGAAGGTGAGTAGACGCCACTTCATGCCTCAGGGTGTTAATGAAATGTAACTGATTTGGTAACGGCAGTTGAAATAAAATACAAGTTCTAAAAGTTCTAAATTACTCTGTTATTGTAGGACTCAAAACCAATGCCTGGTGTGGAAATCCTCTAAGGTGGGCAGTGTATCCCTTTACCCAATGCAGACGATATCAAAATGTATTATTTTACATATCATTTTTTTTAATTTAAAAATTTCAACTAAACCATATCATGTGGCCCCTCTGGAACGAGCTCATCGAATATATAATATTTTTTCAGCTGCTGAATTTGCATATTATGCAGGCAATGTGGTCGATTTGTTGGGTAAAGGGATATAAACTTGACTTCATACTTAAATTACAGTCATGATATAGCCAAAGATGCTGCATGTGACCTTAAACACTAATAAATCTACAGAACTGCACATATCGAGTGATATCCTGGGCCAAAGCAATCAAGTGCGATAATCCATAACCCATTGAAACATATTTGCGGTTCTATATTTATCACATACCTCCCATGTAATGACCAGACTACACGAAAATTTAACTAAAAGCATTTTTCAAGTGGATAATTCCTGAATTTCCCCTTTTACCAGCAAGACATCACTGTTAGTTTACCCCATTACCAGCAGGACATCACTGTTAGTACCAACTGTAATTTGCTTTTTAAGTTCTACGGCATTCAGTTGGTCGAAACCAATTGGCACCGATCAGTGTTGTGGTCACGATGATCAAACTTCAAATATTGACTAAACTGCAGATAAAACTCCAGTTGTGGAAAGTATTTGTCAAGGAACAAGTAGTCAGAATGTTATTTTTATTTTGTAAATTTTTGACTTGAATCAGATTGTTTAAATATCCCTGATAACAAATCTAAATGGGGAACTTGGAATTTCCAAGCGATCTCGACTCCAGTGCATTTGACCAATGATTGACATGGTTTGTTTAGACGGGTTCCTTCACTGTGAACGTTGGAAATGAAATCAAAAGTGTTTTGTATCACCACATGTGCAGTACAACTTTACTTTTATACCCCCACAAAATGAAGTTTAGGGGGGTGTATTGGAGTCAGCTTGTCCGTCGGTTGGTCAGTAAGTCTGTCGTCGTTGGTCCGTTGCACATGTAAATATGTGGAGCAAACAACTTCCACAGTTCTAGCCACATTTTCATGAAACTTCACAAAAATGATCAACATGATGAGGGGAAGTGCGTGACATAAGTCTTTTCCCACTCGGTTTAAAGATGGCCGACTGGTGGCCATATTGGATTTTTTTTTTACTTGGAAAAATTGAATGCCCCTTTTCAGTCACCCACACTAGGCGGTATGTCACGGTGGAGGTATACCAGGCAACAGACCATCTGTAGTTATTATACAGGCAGAGCAGTGGAAATCCTGTGTTTTACATTAACCCTTTACCCAACGAATCGTCCGCATCCGCCCGCGTAATATGCAAATTCAGCAGTTGAAAAAATATTATTTTTCAAAAAATTCCTACAAAACCATATCATGTGAACCCTCGTTGGAACGAGCTCCTCGAGCTCGTTCCAACGAGGGGTCACATGATATGGTTTTATTGAAATTTTTTTTTAAATTAAAAAAAATGGTATTTAAAATAATAAATTTTGATATCGTTTGCATTGGGTAAAGGGTTAATAGGTGTGTGATAAGTACATAAAGTATATGTACAATATATGCTCACAGAATCCAATCTACAACAGTTGTAAGCACTATGCAAAAGTCCTTCAGCAATGATGGTCTCCACAAAAGTCCTTCAGCAACGATGGTCTCCACAAAAGTCCTTCAGCAACGATGGTCTCCACAAAAGGCCAAAGAGTTGAAAAAAATTTTGATATAATATGAGTGATTCTGTTGTGAATTAACTGGTTCAGTACTAGAAGCCAGTATTGAGGCTCTATTGAAAAGTGTTGGAAGCCACTTTAGTGGTTTTACACTCTGCATTACCTTGATGTTCGCTAAGCA
Source organism: Pictodentalium vernedei (assembly GCA_031216915.1). Classification (NCBI taxonomy): domain Eukaryota; kingdom Metazoa; phylum Mollusca; class Scaphopoda; order Dentaliida; family Dentaliidae; genus Pictodentalium; species Pictodentalium vernedei. The sequence continues at coordinate 49,385,648 of CM062288.1, read as the reverse complement.
GTAGAATGGGGTTCCTGCTGAGTCTTGGATTCAAGGGATGGCCTTGAATTCAACAAAGTATGGTTCAAGTACTTGAAATCCTGGAAAGGAGCTTTGAAAATCCTTGGAATTTTTGCGAAATAAAAATTTGACGGCGATATCGGTAATTAACAGCCCCTATCGGTGGGTACATTAGTGATCATATATCATCATTCGTGGCAGTAAGGCCTTGAAAATCCTTGAATTTGGTTGCTGTAAGGCCTTGAAAAATTCTATAAAATGTTGAGAAACGGTCTTGAATAGCCTTAAATTTGATTAGTCCTTGCCTGCAGGAACCTTGTGGAAGAAAAATTTCTTATATAAAATTGTTTGGCTTTAATTTATTGTAGAGTGCTTTTGGACCTTTAGCATAAACATTCTCTTGCTAAACTAAGGTTACTCTTGCTGGTAGCATGGTAATACCCATGTTTCAAATCACCTTTAAAAATAATTTAGCATTCAACCAGTTAAGGCTAATTTCTCCCAGGATAACTTCATATGATCATTTCTGTGTGGTTTGGTCTGAAGTAAAAAGTAATAAATTGTTATTATTGATTGTATAATTTTTTCTGGTGTGTTTTTTCCATCATCTTTGTGTGAACAGATGGATTCATTTGTTAAGTGTACGTCATATATATCAGCTGTCAAGTGGCTTGACATTTTTGAAGCTGAATCCATTTTTTAACATAGACAAATATGAATTATATATTTTCATTTGACATTTACCCTTCACCTAATAAAAGCCCTATGGTCATGATTAGCAGACATATGACCTTAAACACCAATAAATAAAGTCTCAGTGGGAACCCTGGGAAATTGAGCAGTACTTGTTTAATGTCATAAACAAGTTTTATTATGTCCCCGGCCTCTTTGAGGAGGGGGCATTATGTTTTCACCATGTCTGACGTCTACCTGTTAACTTTTTGCATTCTGTCAATTAACTAAAGTTCTACCAACAGCATCTTTACCAAACTTCATCTGTGGGTTAGGTATGATGAGTGGAGGAAGCCTATTTATTTTGACCATGGTCTGCCAAAGTTCAAGGTCACTATGACCTCCAATGTTAAATACACTTGAAATTGGTTTCCACTCTATAACTAAAGTTTTGCAAGACTGATCTTGTTATTTTTTTAATTTATTTAATTATGCATTGTTGGCCTCTAGAGGAAGCTTCCTTTCAATTTTGGAGCAGTCAACTGAACCAAGATGACTGCCAGTAGCCAATTCATTATGGCTTTCATGACGGCCATCTTGAATTTGGTTTCCATCTAATAACTAATGAATACTGACTCGAATCCATTCAAATTTTGGTTATGCTTTATTAGTGTCTAGAGGAAACTATCTTTTGATTTTGGATCAGCTAGGCAATTCAGTATGGCCACCATGGTGGCCATATTGAATTTGGTTTCCACCCAATAACTAATGAATGCTGACGCAAATCATTTTTTTTTTGGATGCATTATTAGTGTCAAGAGAAAGCTTCCTTTTGATTTGGTTATGCCAAAGACTTATCTACCCTTTTATGACACTGTCGGGGGCATATGCCATGCTTTGTGTTGCTGTGGTGGGGAGGGGGTGGGGGGCACAGTGACACTGTGTACTAAAGCGTACGGCATGTCAATGATACATTTGTCTTCAATCAATGCTAACCTTGCTTGTGTGGGGTTAGTATGCTGGGGAGTCTGACAGTTGCTTGGTGGTTCTCTTCAAGGTACTCCGGCCTCCTCTTCCCGTAAAAGTGTCCAACACATGGTGACCCTGGCAGTCTAAAGTGTTGTTAAACCCCAATAAATAAATGTCAGTGGTGGAAGTCTTCTGAAGTGGTTAAAATAGTTATAGACAGTTGGCTTATCTTGTGGTAATAATAAGTCAGTTGGATGCAAAAAAGTGTAAATTTGACTCTTTGCATGATACTGGCAGATATTCTTGCCCAGGATGGGAAACCTCGTGTATAAAGTACAATTTGGCCACAAAATCTAACTGAAATTTAATCAATCTTTTGACCAATGACTTCTTGAGTTAATTTTCATGAATTTTCATCAAATTTAGTTATGGCTGCTATTTTAGCAGCCATGACTAGATTTGATGGAAACTATTTTTTTTTCAATTTTCAAATGTCCAGCGGGTTAAAAATTCTTGAACACTAATATAATAATTAAACAACTAAATCATAGACATATCTTACCCTGGATTGTATTCAAACTCTCAATACATAGTTGTTATTTATTTTTTTTATTCTCAAAATTTAGCTTGTTGCCTGTTATTAAGACTGCCACACACTTGACATGGTACGAGCATTGGGTGTATATAGAATATACCCATAGTAGCTTGGTGTACCAAATGTTGCCTGTTATTAAGACTGCCACACACTTGACATGGTACGAGCATTGGGTGTATATAGAATATACCCATAGTAGCTTGGTGTACCAAATGTTCACCATGAGTGGTGAAGCGGTGTTAACCGCGAGCCTTTGGTGTGGTTAACACCACTTCACCACGAGTGGTGAACATTTGGCACACGAAGCTACTTTGGGTATATTTTATTTATACCATGATCGTCAGATTATTAAGAGTCGCTAGAATTTTTTCTCGATTTTACTGAGCACCAGATGTACATACATGTGAATCTGTTTTTGTTTACATGAGGATCGGTGGGCGGTACTTCCACTGTCAATTTTATCGCTGAAACAAAATGGAAAATGAAACAGGGCCTTTTTCATTTTAATAGCATAATAACATACCATTTCGAGTTATGGATGCTTTATTAACATGAGACAATGTTATGTTTTGGTGTCATATGAGGTAAATCAATTTAAAAACTTAATAAATAATTGTCACTTTCATTTCACTCTTCGCGAGGCGATGTGCTATAAATTTAGACAAGTTCTCATTCAGGTCAATGTCACCAAAGGTCAGCTTGGATGTAGTTCTACTGTAGGTGTAAATTTTAACTATTGAAATCCCATTGCTGGCTTGTTCTCCACGGTTGGTGTATAAAGCTAAAATTTATGTCAGGCTTTGTAGAATAGGTAATCATGGTATAAAATGCGATTAAGTAATAAAACATGAGTTTTCTTCTTGGAATGTCTGTAATTTGAGGCTGAGTATCAAAACAAAGATGTAAACCAATTAGATGGACTTCAAAGTTAAACAATATTAATATTATAAGTTATCTCTCCCTACATGTATGGTATATGAAGATTTAATACCTGGTTTTGCAGGCAAGGTGTTTAAATGAGACATCCAGGTATTAAATCTCCATATACCATACATGTTGGCGGAGATAATGTTTTTGTCCCATTTGAAACACAATACAAACATAGTGGAAATAAATTTGTGGAGGCATTTCTCAGCTCCATAATAACTTGGACCAAATTCATGATAATTATTTTGTTTTTATAATCGCAGAAGACAACAGATAAAGCTACATCCCTTGGGTCATTAAGGAAACGAGTAAACAGTATTTTGTTGACATATCTTCCCCTGAGTTCCAATGTGTTCTGTGTGCCTACTGGCACATAGAACACATTGGTACTCGGGGGACAAATTATTTGCTCTTATTTTATTTTTATGATTGAATTGTCAGAAATCTGATGATATTTGTGACTATTTTCAGGTTTTTTGGTTCGATTTTCAAGTCGAGGCGAGCAAACACGGAAAGCTTTTGTTTAAACCATATACCCCCAATGTTTCACATGCGCTTATACCCTGGATGTTGCACGCACTCATATACCTTGGATGCTGGGTGCACCCTTTGTCATGGCTATTTTCCAGGGCATTCTCACCAATCAAAAGACAGAATTTATCAGGATATAGGGACAATTGAACATAATTTTGACGGACAGTATAACATCATCATTTTAGTTGATGATTTTAATTGCCAATCTGTACATTTATTACTCAGTGTTGTCGATATTTTGGTTTGTTTTCTGGCAAGTCATTAGCAACATTGAATGTGTTTTTGCAGTGAATAAGACTCAGCACATGAAAACCTGGGCAGTTGTGTTCTGTTCTTTACGTAAAATTTTATTTTCTAGATAACACCAAGTTTATTTTTCCTCACAATTCACGAAGATGATAGTTGTATCCCCCCCCCCCCTCCACCCCCCCCCCCCCCCCCCCCCCCAATGAGTCGGGAGTTATATTGGAATCATCTTCGTGTCTGTCCATCCGTAGACATAATTTTGTCCATTTGGACCATTGTCCTCGAAACTTGGTATGAATGTTCACCACCCTGGGAACCAGTGCACCTGTGATTATAGTTCCAGTCGGACCAGGACTATTTTTTCATATTCATACCCTTTTTCTAATAATTTGGCAGGGGGTATTGATAGGTCCATCCAGAGACAGTCACACCTCTATTTAAATTTTTCTCACTTGTGGAACCCCGGGAAGAGGAACAGTACCTGTTTAGTGCGGTAAACTTGTTCTGTTTTACTGATAAAATAGGACCCGGTTAAATGCCTGCAGTTGTCCTCTAAAGTGGGCATCACATGTATGAATTATTGGCTAAACTATACTTGACCCCCCCCCCCCCCCCCCCCCCATGGGAACCCCAGGAAGTGAAGCAATACTTGTTTACTGTGGTAAATAAGCTCTGTTTTACTGGTAAAATAGGACCCAGTCACTAATGCTTGGGGTGCAAGTCCTCTAAAATAGGCAACATGGGGTATAAATGATTGACTGACATTGACTTTATCTTCATGTTGTGGTCATGGTTAGTATGTGACCTTAAATACCAATAAATAAATAATAATACTTGATACCTCTGTTGCAAAAATAAGCAGACTGTCATCTTCAAAATGAGGTCCCCAGAGGGTGAATTTAGTGATGCTACCCTGCACAGCAGGGGTGGAAGTCCTCTAAAATAGGCAAAACTAAACAGAAAGAGGTACCCAGAGGATAAATTGGCCCACTGTATGGGATAGCATCATCAAATTCACCCTCTGGGTACCTCATTCTGCAAATGTCAGACTGCTTATTTTCAGGCCTGTGCAGAAATCATATAGCCATAGCTGCTGAATGTGAACTTAAACACCAATAAATAAATAAATAATAATAAATAGTCCATCTCTCCATGTGGAAGGAGAGTTGTTCTTGAAGACAAAATTTATTTTAGCACTTGGGAAATATTTCAAGTTGGTAAACACTTTGGTTAGTAAAGGGTTTGTTATCTGTTAGTGGTTCCCATGTTTCTTTCCTAGAAACTGTAATTAAGTGTAAGTGAATATTGATACTTTGTGTCACTAGTATAAATGTGCCTGTCTGAACTGTACATGTATTTCCCATCTATGCTGTGAGATTATATTTCATTTGTACCTATGTGTTTGTTGTTGAAGTATTGATTTGTGAGCAGAAAGATGTCATTATAGAGAATGGAACTCCTGACAACAGCAGTCTTTATTGCCCTGAAATTAGTATACTGATATCATTCTTTCCAGCATTTAATATGTACAGTACAGCCCCCAATCCACCCCCCCCCCCCCCCCTCCTGGATTGGTCACGTTCCACGGGTGGGCAATATTTCCATGATGCAATAATATTATATTCCAAACACTAATTATAGGAATAATCTTCAAAAATTTAATTAATTAAAATTTTGCTGATGATGATTTTTATTACCTGGTAAATGCATGCATGGATATCACTGCCCAAGTGTGGATTACAAACAGCCACAGTGACTGCACTGTATAGCCATTTTTAGCTGCGACAAGCATCTCTATATGTGGCAATATCGGTCTGTCTGTCGGTCGGTCGGCCGGCCTGTCACCAACAAGTTTTAAAAATACCATAACCCCTAAAATACTTGATGAAATGACACCACACTTGGTATGCAAGTGTATCTTCATGATGCCTGCACCCTCTCAATAGTGCATGTCATTCGGATAATTTCTGTCACATTTATGGACTTGTCACCAACAAGTTTTTTTTGTCACCAACGAGTTTTAAAACATCATTGGCGTGGCACGAATCATTGCAGCTTCGGCACTGTGACAGTGCTTCTAGTTTTAAGAATAATTTCCACCAAACTCCCTTATTCATTGACAGCATGTTGACAGAAAAAGTAAGGTGCTCTTCTTCATCAGACTGATCATTATTGCTGCTTGCAATACAGGTAAATATTAGTAATTGTTGTATGGCAGAGACGAGCCAGACGGGTGACATGGGTGAAGAAGTCACCTTGGATCGGCAATCTCACTGACTACCTTCAATAAAAAGCGACTCTGAAGTAGACTTGTGAAAATTCAGTCTACCCTTAAATCAGGTGAATTTCACAAACATTTTTTTAAAAAATAACCAACTAAAAAAAGACATTTTGTTTGAAATATTAAATGATGTTTGTGCTAATAATATTCATAGTAGCTAAAAATTAAATCAACAGATTTAACCCTTTACCTAACATGAAAAGCAGACGACACTTGCAAAAAAATTCTTGAATAACTAATTTTTTTCATTTTTTGTCTCAAAAACATAGGTTGGAATCAGCTCGTTTCAACGAGGGGTCATAACCTATGTTTTTGAAACAAAAAATGAAAAAAATAATGAAAATTAAATGGCGATTTTTGAGAATAGTGCCAGCCAGTTTTGGCTGTTACGTTGGGTAAAGGGTTAAATAAAAAAAATGTCAAGTGATCAGTCAACCCCAACACGTTTTTATACTAGATAGCATCTGTCTGTGGGTGAATCCGTACGTATGTTTGATGTCTGTTCAGGTCATAACTTGAAGATCAGTGCTTGGATTTTGATGAAATTTTATACAGTTGTTCAGTATCATGGGCTCTTTCAGAAACATAAGCCAGTTTGCTATCCAGTTATTTTTTCCACGGATTATGACACTTACAGTGTACAAAATAGCCAATTTTTTGTCTGTTCGCAGGTTTGGTTTGTCAGATCTCAATGAAATTTGGCAGAAAGATCACTTATGGGAAAGGCTTTCAATAGTACTGAAATTGTTAACCGGATAACCGGTTTAAAACTGGTTACCTACCTAACCGATTTGAAAAACCGTCAACTGGTTATCCGAAATATCGATAGTGATCGTCGGTTAAAATGTAGCAAATCTGCCACTTCTCCCTTGGGATAGATAACACCTCGAAGCCGCATTGTATATATTGAGAAATAATCGACTTTGGCTTCAAGACTTCGTTAATGATCGGCAATTTCCGTGAGTACTGAGTAACCACAGAAACTATTCCGTAGTATGTATACAAACGAACGTTGTCGAGTACTCGACAACGTTCGTTTGTATACACACTACGGAATAGTTTCTGAAAATACATCCTTTCCAATTCCTACAGTGTTGATCCCAGTTTCTGTGAAATAATGGCTACGGATAACCGGATATTAACTGGTTATAGATTTCGGTTAGTCGATTGTGAAAATGAGCCAACCGTTTCAGCTCTAGCTTTCAAACAAGTCTTTCTTATGTTTCACTTTCTAGATTTATCCCCCATTTTTGACTTAAAATTTGTTTTTAATTTGCACATCCGATGTCAGTTCAGGTTATAACATGAACATTAGTACTTGGATATTGATGAAATTCCATACTTGGTGTTCAGGATGATGAGCTCTTTCAGAAACATATGCAGTTTTGCTGTCCATGTATTTTTTTCCAGGATTTATGACCCTTAGAGTGTACAAAATAGCCAATTTTTGTCTTGTTCAGTTTGTTTGAGAATGGTTTTGTTTGAGGGTGCATTTGTTCGATATCTTCTCCCACTGGATGGGCCAATCATCATCAGTCTTAGCCCATGGGTGTATGTGGACATAACAATTGTGATTGAGGGATTGGCTTTCTAGTCGCTGCAGTAAAACAAAGAAAATGCATGCAAATCATCTCCCAACATGTGACATTATGTCTTTGTTCTATATCTCTTGTGTGGATGGTCCAGTTGTCACTAGATTTCAGTATCAGGAGTTTGTGGTCTTCACATGTACCTTTGGAGATGGCGTTGGGTGGTGACCGAGATTTCTTGCTGTAAAACAAAGACAATAGTTTCACATCTCTCATGTCAATGGTCTGATTGACACAAACTATTGGTAACAGGTACGTAGATCTCTCAGTTTCTACTGGGTTGGATTTTTTCTGCTGTAAAACAAAGACAATAAACCCCTTGTGTGTATGCCTAGTTTTGAAAATATGACCTTCTTAGCATTTTGAGAGGAGAGGGGTGCATATGGCATGCTCTTTGTAAAATTACATGACTGTATTGTATTACTTTAGTTTTTAACTCCATCTGGTAAAGTGTCGGCAGAGCTTTTCCGATGCTAAGTTGTCCATCAAGGTCAAGGTCACAAGCCATATCATAAGGTAACACTTTGACATTTGTTTGTCTGGGCAATTATTTCATAACCACTGAATCTTATCTCTTCCTGACAGAATGTCAGTGGAGCTTGTCTAATACTAAGTTGTCCATTGTCTGTCCATCCGTACATCCATGCCCTGTCTATCCATCGTCAACATTTTGTTTGTCCGATCCATATAATTTGATCTATCTTGTTCATACTTGTTACAATTATTGCTCAGGACTCAAATGTGTGTTGCGACATTGATCCAAGTCATATTATCAAGGTCAAGGTTAAAGACAGCAAAACTTGGATATTGTTATACAGCCCTTGTCCAATCCATATAACTTGGTGTGATTGACAGATCTTATTCATAGTTGGTACAGTTACTACTACTCATGACTCAAAGGTGTGTCATGACTTTGATTCAAGGTCATATCGTCAAGGTCAAGGTCACAGACAGATAAACTTATATTGTTGTACAACCCTTGTCTGGTTCATATAACTTTGTATGATTGACAGATCTGATTCATAGTTGGTACAATTATTTGCATGACACAAAAGTATGTCACGACCTTGATCCAAGTTCATACTGTAAAAGTCAAGGTCACAGACAACAAGACTTTAATATTGTTATACAGCCCTTGTCTGGTCTGTATAATTGAATCTGTATGACATATCTTGTTCATACTTCATACAATTGTTACCCATAACCCATAACCCAACTTTGCATTATGACTTTGACCCCTTGTCCTATCATGATGGCTGAGGTCACAAGCAGTAACACTTGGATTCTTGTCTTGTATTTAGCTTACCCTAAAAGTAGTGAGTCTTGGCAGAAACTTCTCTTGTTTGGGTTTTAAAATGGGTTTGTGAAGATTTCAGTGATTTTACCCAAAAAACTTTTCCCCTTGAGATTGATGGCTGGGTTGGTCCATTGTGTTAGAGATACTGTTCATCTGACACAGCCTCATCCCTCAACTTGACACTGGTGGGGGTATATCAGCACCTCTGGTGCAATCTCTTGTTGCATATGACAAAATTCAAGAAAATATCCCCCTCCAATTCCCCCACCTCCTATGGGAACCTTAGGGAGTGAGGCAGTACTGTGATAAACAAGTTCCGCTTTCTGGTAAAATAGAACCTATAATAAGCAGTGCCTGAGGTGAAAGTACTCTGAAGTGTGGAGCACAGGTATAAACAATTGACTAAGGCCACACAAAGTAGATCTTCTGTTTATCAGGCCATTATTTGTAAAATTTCATGCAGATGAGTGTTTTTTTTATTTTTTATTTCTGTAATTATTTCTTTGCCATCAAAATGTTCATGTTCTAATTTTATGTTTTATGCCTCATAATCTACGGAATAGCATGGGTGCTGGTGTTTTTCATCCCTTGAGAGCAAGAAGGCTTTGCAATGCTAAAGCATTGCAAAGCCTTCTTGCACTCAATGAACAAATTTATCAAATTTTTTAACTTGGGTAAAATATCAGACGTTAACCATATAATTTTTATTTTTTTTTAAGTTTACATTGGTTATAAAAAGAGCATGCGGCAGCCAAAGGACCCTGTGGGAGGGCCTGAGAAACAGATTTTTTAATTTTTTAGGCCTAAACTTGACTTCATACCTTTGTTGCAGTTATGATACTGTCATAGAAGCTGAAAGTGAACTTAAACACCAGTAAATCATGAAAATGCCTTGGCAAGTTAATGATAGTATGCTGATTGTCAATTAAATGTTATTCATGTTCAGGTCAAAATTGGGTTGACAAGTAGAGAATATTTTATCTGGAAAGTGTGGCAGGCACCTTCTGCATTGTGTCCTTGGGCAAGACACTTAACCCTGATTGTCCACATGGGGGCATGATGACGCTGTGTACTAAGGCGTACTGCATGTCGATGGTGTGCATGTCTTCAACCAATCTAACCCTGCCTGTGCTGCTGCGGAGTTACGATGTTGGGGAGCTGGCAGCTGCTTGGTGGTTCTCTTCAGATGTTCCGGCTTCATCCACCCGTAAAACTTTCATGGTCATGATTAGCCATTGTGCATAAGTATGTGACCTTAAACACCAATAAATAAATAAAAATCTAAACAATTTGAGTCTTGCACTTCATACTATTACTGTCCCATGCTTGGTGTTTAGGGTTTCGTCACAAATATTTTTGGACCTCAAAAAACAATTCAACTCCAAAAGTAATAAGCAATTTCCTGCAGAAATAGTAACACAATATTTTTTTATAAGTTAATACAAAACTTATTTATATTGGTTTCTTTCATGTTTTTCTGTTAACCTTTGAAGGCTAAAAACTCTGACAAACTTTGCAGACTCAGGAATAGATACTCCTCCATTCATTTCTACTAAAAGCATCTATATTGGTGCAGCTATGAGGTATGACATTATTGAATATTTAAATTAGTGTTACCCTCCTTGAAAAGTTTCACTCGGAACTGATGCAGTCTCTAAAACTAAGTAGCCTTGAGAGAAAAATATTGATTTAAAACACCTTTGAAGCATTGTACTGAAATCTTGCAACATTGCTAAATATTGCAGAAAAAATGAGGGGTGATTTGATGAATTCTGGGGCCTAAAGAATACCATACCATGGTGTGTTTTTGATGGGAATCCCCCCCCCCCCCCCCAAAAAAAAAAAAAATAATAATAAAATTTGCCTGTGTCTGGTAGTTTCCTTCCTGTCAATTTTTCTTAATACAGTACAAGTCAAAATAAGTTTTAGAATAACCACTATAAACTATGTATCCCCTTCCTACACTGATAAGATCAGAAAATGATGTCAGATTCTGATTTTGTCAGTGCAGGAGCAGCAGTATACTTAGTTTACTGCAGTTATGCTACAACTCATTTTGACGTGTGCTGTATGTGTAGCATGACCCCCTCCTTCCCCCCACCCCTCCCTTCCTATTTTGAGGACAGAAATTATTGTTTGAAGGGTTTTACTTGGCAAAGATATTTGAATGTCCAAATTAAAACATTGCAATCATATTTTTTTCACATTATAATTATTATTATTATTATTATTATTATTATTATACTGGTCGCTATGGGAAAATAATTTGTTCTGTTTTTCCATGAGGAAGTCTTCTGGATAATAGTCAATAATAGAATAAATGGAATAAGTTTTATTGCCTTAAAATTAAATGATACCATGGTCAAAACTGTTGTCAAAATCAGTTTTAACATACTAGAATTAGAATTAACCTTCAAAGAAACAAATCAAGCTGATACATTTTGAAGCATGAAAATAGGTATTTATTTATTGGGGGTTTAATGACACTTTTGACAGCCAGAATCACCTTGTGTCAGACAGTTTTAAGGGATGGGTTGAGGAAGCTGGAGTACCCAGAGAGAACCACCGAGCAACTGTCAGACTCCCCAGTGTACTCCACACAATCAGGGCTAGCACTGGTTGTTGACAGGTGCACCATCAACACGCAGTATGCCTTAGTACACAGTGCCACTGTGCCCCCACATTGGCAATTGGGATTAAGTGTTTTGCCCAGTAACACAATGCGGTTGTCACAGGTGGGATTCAAATCAAAATAGGTGTTTACTATGGAATCAGAAGGAGGTGTTCGAAATAATTATAACCCCCCCCCCCCCCCTTTAAAATGGGGGGTATATAGTAATCACCTTGTCCCTTCATCCTTCTATCCATCCGTCCATTTGTCTGTCTGTCATACTCATTTCCGGGCAATAACTTTTGTACCATTGGTCATGCAGTACTCATACTTCACAGGTAGGGTGCTTGTAATGGAATGATGATTGGAATTGCTCTTGGGATCTGTAGGTCAAAGGGCAAGGTCACTGTTAATAAAAATAGAATTTTTGGTTTCCGTGCAATGACTTTTGTTTTCTTTTGTGTACGAAGCTATAACTTCATATTGCGGTTGCATTTGAGATGTCAATCATTGGGATTGCATTTGGGGTCCAAAGGTCAAGGTCACTGTTACTATAAATAGATTTTTTGGTTTCCATACAATACCTTTAGTTTTCTTTTGTGTACGAAGCTATAACTTCATACTGTGGTTGCATTTAAGATGTCAAGCATTGGGATTGCATTTGGGGTCCAAAGGTCAAGGTCGCTGTTACTATAAATAGATTTTTTGGTTTCCATGCAATAACTTTAGTTTTCTTTTGTGTACGAAGCTATAACTTCATACTGTGGTTGCATTTGAGATGTCGATCATTGAGATTGCATTTGGTGTCAATAGGTCAAAGGTCAAGGTCACTTACTATAAATTGATTTTTGGTTTCATGCAATAACTTTAGTTTTCTATTGTGTAGGAAGCTGTAACTTCATTGTCTCTCGAAAAATAAAATTTCAGGTCACTATAGTAATGAGTTATGTCATCTGTCTGTCCATCCGAGATGTCCCATCTGTGCGCCGAGACATCCATCCATCCATCCATCCATCCAAAACACTTTGGCATCCAAATTTTAACTTTAGTTTGGGTGAATTGATCTTAACCAAATTTGGTATACGGCTTACTTGGGAGGTAATGCAGGTTAAGTTTGAAAATGGACATGGTCCGTTTATTTTCACCAGAGTTATGGTCCTTTTTTTGACTGAGAAAACATGTTTTTTATATTGTCCGAATTTCAACTTGCATTTGGGTGAATTTATTGCAACCAAATTTGATATACATCTTACTGGGGAGGAAATACATCACCTTCAGATGGCTGAATGGCAAAGGGGGGGGGGGGGGTATTTCTTGTGAGCCCCCGCTCACTTTGTTTTTATTCTCCTAGTTCTTCTGGCAGTGGTTTCTAGTCATGTCTTGGCTGCCTGCATAGGCAGCCAAGAATTGACTAGAAATCACTGCAATGCCATCAGACATACAAGAAAACTTAAGAGAAAATGCCAGGGGCACGGTGGCTCAGTAGGTAGAGGTGCAGGCTGCAAGCTGAGAGGTCCTCAGTTCAAATGCCTCCTGCGGCAACTGTGTTGTAACCGTAGGCAAAACACTGTACCCCCATTGTCCACGCAGAGTCACTGTGACGTTGTGTACTAAGGTGCACTGCACGTCGATGGTGCACTTGTCTTCAATCATTGCTAACCTTTCATGTGTGGAGTTAGTATGTTGGGGAGCTGACAGTTGCTCGGTGGTTCCGTCCAGGTACTCCAGCTTCCTCCGCCCATAAAATTGTTGTGGTCATGATTAGCCATAGTGCAGAAATATGTGACCTTAAAACACCAATAAATAAATGAAGAAGGGAAAATACCAGACTCTAAGGGTTAAATGATAAATAACCTTGCTATAATGGCAAGCTATATCTTTTATTTAGCCTTAGTCAGACTCGTTTTCCGGCCATGATCATGATATAATCTGAATTCATAAAGTAGATGGTTCCTCAGTGAATTTGTATTGTAGACAAATATTTTCAACATGCAGCACCAAGCTTAACCCTTTACCCAACAAATCGCCCGCATCCACCTGCGTAATATGCAAATTCAGAAGTTGAAAAAATATTATTTTTCAAAAAATTTCAACAAAACCATATCATGTGACCCCTCGTTGGAATGAGCTCATTGAGCTCTTTCCAACGTACATGATATGGTTTTGTTGAAATTTTTTGAAAAAATTAAAAAATGATATTTAAAATAATAAATTTTGATATCGTCTGCGTTGGGTAAAGGGTTAAGGCTGCTCATTGAAAATATTAATTGCTCTCCCCCAAATTATAAATATGGACTCATTCCAACTGCTGGAATTGAATTGGCGTGGAAGATACCATCAGGGTTGAAAAGGTAAATGCCAGTTCCATTGCATGCCATGGACTCATGGAAGATACCATCAGGGTACCATCAGGGTTGAAAAGGTTAATGCCAGTTCCATTGCATTCCATGGACTCGTTCGTTTGTCATATAGTCTTCTTAAATAAACCACATCAAATATAAAAGGTCAGCTACTAATATAAAGGAGATATATAATCCTTTAAAAACACACTTCAAAGACATTCTCTCTGAACACCAATTAATACCTGGACACGTGAATTGCTCTCAGTGGAACATTTCATTATGTTCTTTCTGATTTATTCCCACCATTATTGGAAGTCACACTCACAGAATAGGAATTTTATGGGATTACTGATGATCACAAACGTGCAATGAACAATGTGCTTTAATTTAGTTTTTTTCCTAAATCCTCCCATTAATGGTGTATGTGTGCCGTAATATAATATTAAGATACAAAGTGTATTGATTGACATTGTGCATCCCTTTCTCTTTATGTACTATTGTAATGCTACTGGGATATGTTCGCTAGCAGTGTGGAACTATGACAGATTAAGAAATAACAGGTTGCTAAGAGTGTAGTCATACAGCGCAGTGGTCTGTCATGGTCGAAATGATGGTTGTATGTTTTATAATAACAGGATTTGTAACAGCAACAATAGGTTACCATATTATAAGACAGTTGACTGTAATTACTCAGCAGGTGTCTGTTTAATCTGATTTCTACTGCACTTTAAAAGTCTGAGACTGTGGAGAACATATAAAGAAATATCTATGTTCTGCAGTTGTGATTACATCCAGAACACTTAAATTTTTATTCGTGGCTATTTGTGCAAAACACAACAAGACTTTCAAACAAAAAAGGTTGTCAATATTAACTGTAGGGTATAAATTCTGCAGGGAGTGGTGTCACACACCCCTAAAATCTGCTGAAAATCTATTTTGTTGGGCAGTTGTCAATCAGCATAATGCTAGAACCTGCATCATTATATGTATAAATGACATATAAATGTTAATTATTATGGCGACTAATTTCTTAGAGTAAAAATTTAAAACCTTGAATTGATTGCTTCCCAGCTCATATTTTATCAAGATTCCACCAGGCCTTTGAATTCAAGAAGCAGTCTTGAAGTTGACAACAGGTCATTCAGTAACTTGAAATCCTGAAAAAAGTGTGGAGGCCTTGAAAAGCCTTGAATATCCATGAAATTAAAACACCTTCAAAGCACGTTATTACGCCTATGTAGCTTCATATGCCATAGTTTCGTGAAAGTTATTACGCCTATGTAGCTTCATATGCCATAGTTTCGTGAAAATATCCTAACTAGGACCCTCTTATCTTTACTCCCACTTCCTCTTCCTCTGCAAGGGAAATGGGCGGAGGAGGTAATGGCCCAAGGGCCCTATGTAGTTTCATATGCCACAGTTTCGTGAAGATGTAGTCCTAACTAGGACCCTCTCATCGTTACTCCCACTTCCTCAGCAAGGGAAATGGGCGTAGGAGGTAATGGCCCAAAGGGCCCTAGTTAGGACTAGTGAAAAATTGGGGGGGGGGGGGGGGGTCTTAAAAATCCTTTTATTTGGCTGTTGTAGGTCCTTCAAAAATGTTGTGAAATGATCTTGAATGGCCTTAAATTTTTAGCAGTTCCTGCCTGCAGGAACGCATTTTATATTAATCACATGATAAAATGGCTCTATATTCTGTGGACATGTATCAGAATTTATGGGGGGGGGGGGGGGGCACGGTGGCTCAGTAGGTAGAGGTGCAGGCTGCAAGCCGAGAGGTCCTCGGTTCGAATCCCACCTGCGGCAACCACGTTGTGTCCTTGGTCAAGACACTTCACCCCCATTGCCCATGTGGGGGCACGATGGTGCCGTGTACTAAGGTGTACTGCACGTCGATGGTACGCATGTCTTCAACCAATCTAATCCTGCCTGTGCTGCAGTGCGGAGTTACGATGTTGGGGAGCTGGCAGCTGCTCGTCGTTGCACTTGGTTCTCTCCGGGTACTCCGGCTTCCTCCACCCGTAAAACTGTCATGGTCATGATTAGCCATTGTGCATAAATATGTGACCTTAAACATCAATAAATAAATAATTCCAACATGATAAAATGGCTCTATATTCTGTGGACATGTATCAGAATTTATGGGGGGGGGGGGGGGGGGGGGGGGGGCACGGTGGCTCAGTAGGTAGAGGTGCAGGCTGCAAGCCGAGAGGTCCTCGGTTCGAATCCCACCTGCGGCAACCACGTTGTGTCCTTGGGCAAGACACTTCACCCCCATTGCCCATGTGGGGGCACGGTGACGTTGTGTACTAAGGCGTAGTGCACGTCAATGGTGCACTGTCTTCAACCAATGCTAACCCTGCTTGTGTGGAGTTAGTATGTTGGGGAGCTGACAGATGCTCGCCATTGCTTGGTGGTTCTCTCCGGGTACTCCGGCTTCCTCCACCCGTAAAACTGTCGAGGTCACGATTAGCCATTGTGCAGAAAAATATGTGACCTTAAACACCAGTAAATAAATAAATCAGAAGTTATCCATATGGTTTTGTCCTGTTGCCAGAGTGCGTACCTCCAATAAATTGTAACAAACCATGCATGTGAACAAATTGCACCTTTCAAAATAAATATAGCGTGGTACCTGTTAACCGGTGGAGTGCTAAATTACTTGTCATTTGTAGCGCAAGTATTTTTTTTCAAAGATATGACACTACTACAAAAGGAACCTTATACCCCACGCAACGAAGTTGCTAGGGTATAATGTTTTTGACTGGTCCGTCCGTCAGTCCTACTTGTTTTCCGGACTTTTTTCTACACGCTTCCAGATATTGAGCTGATTTTTGGTATGTGAGTCTAACATGGTGGCCTACAGATCAAGTTTGCATTTTTTTCCGCTCCACTGATTTTTACAGAAATTACGGCCCTTGGACTCTCAAAAATTCATCAAAATTACAGTTTTCCGGACTTTTTTTCTACACGCTTCCAGATATTGAGCAGATTTTTGTTATGTTAGTCTAACATGGTGGCCTACAGATCAAGTTTGCATTTTGTTCTGCTCCACTGATTTTTACCGAAATTACGGCCCTTGAACTTTGAAAAGTTCATCAAAATTACAGTTTTCCGGACTTTTTTTCTACGCGCTTCCAGATATTGAGCTGTTTTGGGGTATGTTAGTCTAACATGGTGGCCTACAGATCAAGTTTGCATTTTGTTCCGCTCCACTGATTTTTACCGAAATTACGGCCCTTGAACTTTGAAAAGTTCATCAAAATTACAGTTTTGCAGACTTTTTTCCTACACACTTCCAGATATTGAGATGATTTTTGGTATGTTAGTCTAACATGGTGGCCTACAGAACAAGTTTGCAGTTTGTTCCGCTCCACTGATTTTTACCGAAATTACGACCCTTGGACTCTGAAAAATGCATTAAAATTACAGTTTTCCCGACTTTTTTTCTACACGCTTCCAGATATTGAGCTGATGTTTGGTATGCTAGTCCGACGTGGTGGCCTACAGATCAAGTTTGCATTTTGTTCTGCTCCACTGATTTTTACCGAAATTACGACCCTTGGACTCTGAAAAATGCATTAAAATTACAGTTTTCCCGACTTTTTTTCTACACGCTTCCAGATATTGAGCTGATGTTTGGTATGTTAGTCTGACGTGGTGGCCTACAGATCAAGTTTGCAGTTTGTTCCGCTCCACTGATTTTTACCGAAATTACGACCCTTAGACTCTGAAAAATGCATTAAAATTACAGTTTTCCCGACTTTTTTTCTACACGCTTCCAGATATTGAGCTGTTTTTTGATATGTTAGTCTAACATGGTGGCCTACAGAACAAGTTTGGGTTTTGTTCTGCTCCACTGATTTTTACCAAAATTACGGCCGCATAGACTTTGAAAAGTTCATCAAAATTACAGTTTTCCAGGCTTTTTCTCTGCTTGAATTCTTTCAATACCATTGAAACTACAGAACACTGTTTTCTGCAGTATTCCTAGAATCTATGTTTATTTTTTAAAAATGATTAGAGCTTGAAATATTGGGGCGCGTGGGGTATGTGAGCGTGCTCACTAAGGTTCTATATTTTTAGCAAAGTGTTTCACATAAATAATTGTTTTGTTGCAATTTATTGGAGAGTGCCAGTTGGCACTTTCCAATGAAATGTAACAAAACAATTTTGTATCAGTATTTTTCTTCCATTGCTGAGCCAACAACAAATTAGTGCAAACAGTCTAAAGCCACTATAGTGGCTTTCAGCATTTTTCAGTAGAGTCCTGATAATGACTTCTAGCACTCAACCATTAATAAAAGTGCCTTCATAAAATATCTAGATGTCTTAAGAATCTCAAGCTAGTTACAGTACTAAGTACAGTACCGTATTTACTCTATGTATTGGGACAGACATTCTATGATTTGGGACACACATTTTTTCCAGAAAACTATATTTTTTTTATGCTCCAAAGTTTGGGACATTCAGGAGATTTGTTTCCAGTTGGCCCGTCACTAGTAGCAGACAACACTCATAAAAAAAAGTCTTGAGTAACTAAAAATTTTCATTTTTTGCTTCCAAAACATAGCTTATGATCCCTCATTGGAACGAGCGCAATGCGCTCGTTCCAATGAGGGATCATAAGCTATGTTTTGGAAGCAAAAAATGAAAATATAAAAAAATGGACGGCGATTTTCGTATATAGTGATGGAAAACGAATCACACACAACTTTATACAGCATCAAATCAAGACCAGGCTCTGTTCTTTCCCCATTTTCTAAGAATTGGGACACCCGTGAAAATAATTATTTTTAGCTGTCCCAATACATAGAGTAAATACGGTAATTCAGATATCCACTCGTTTTTTTTTCAATTATCCACTTGATCTGTAATCCACTACAGTTAACCCTTTACCTAACATGAAAAGCAGACGACACTTGCAAAAAAAAATTCTTGAATAACTAATTTTTTTTCATTTTTTGTCTCAAAAACATAGGTTATGACCCCTCATTGGAACAAGCTTGATGAGCTCGTTCCAATGAGGGGTCATAACCTATGTTTTTGAGACAAAAAAATGAAAAAAATAATGAAAATTAATTCACAATTTTTTAGAATAGTGCTGGCCGGTTTTGGCCGTTACGTTGGGTAAAGGGTTAAGCAGAAGACTAGTTTAAAAATGGGTCACAATTTGCTCACAGAAATTCACCGTGCTTCTGTGATATGCCAAAAAGTTATGATTGAAAATCGATAAACAACTTATTTTCGAATAGTCAATAACACTGATTTTTGTTCTATTGCACAAGTCATAGTTGAGGCGTCTATTCTCGGAAAGTTCCAAATAGTATTTGCACAGGTGAAAACAAAATTATGAAGTACTGACAATGAGAAAAAGTCTGAACTCCCCAGTCGCCAAAACTTCCTGTCACAGAAAACGGTGCATGTAAAGAAACACTACATCTTAAGAAGGGAAACTTGGATTAAGCTGTGTGCATCATGAAAAATAGAATTACACTATATTGTCCATTTCAGAAGGGAATTATATATGCTTGGTGCACTTTGGTTAAATGACTGCAACAGGTGGTGGTGGGGTGGGGGAAGGCACAGCATGGGAGGGGCAAGGGCTTGAAGAAAAGAGGGCGGTGAGGATATTCATTCAAACCAATGATTTTTCAACATGGTGTAAAGCATCAGCAAATTTTAGCCCTTGAACTCCATGGTGCAGCCTGGTGCCAGTGGTGGTCCAATAAAATGTCTAGTTCTTTTGTATTGTTCACGCATGTATATTTCCTTGAACATCACCCATTTTCCCTGAAAATCATGCTCAATTTCCCTGAATTGCTATTCCAGAGGTTAACATATCTGGTTATAGAGTAAACTCCTGTAAACTAAATAAAAAATAATGTTTGTGGATTGTCAGGACAATAATTGAATTCTCATTGTTCGTAAACCTATTGGGACTTGGTACATCAGAAAAAAGGCATGTAATCTATTATATCTTGTTTAACCCTTTATGCAACGAATCGCCTGCATCCACCCGCGTAATATGCAAATTCAGCAGTTGAAAAAATATTATTTTTCAAAAGATTTCAACAAAACCATATCATGTGACCCCTCGTTGGAACGAGCTCCTTCCAACGAGGGGTCACATGATATGGGTTTGTTGAAAGTTTTTGAAAAATTTAAAAAAATGATATTTAAAATAATAAATTTTGATATCGTCTGCGTTGGGTAAAGGGTTAACAGAGATCAGTGATTTTTGTCAAACAAGGTATAGTAGAATAAATGCTCAGTTTATCTCTAGAATACAAAAAAATGATCATCCCCATGGAAACTCTGGGAAGTGAATCAGTGCTTGTTTACTGTGGTAAACAAGCTCTGGTTTTCTGGTAAAATAGGACCCAGTAACCAATGTCTGGAGTGGAAATCCTCTCAAATGGGTAACATGTGTATGAAGGATTGGCTGGACTTTTTGCAGTCACGATTAGCCAGTGTACAGAAATATGTGACCTTACACACCAATAAATAAATAATTTGGGAAATGACCAAATCTCCTTGAACTGATTGCATACCAGAAGCAATTCGATTAACAGGAGTTGAATGAATACTCCTGTTAATCCACTAAAGCCTAAAAAAATTAAAAATCTGTTTCTCAGGTTCTCCCGCATGGTCCTTGTGGCTGCCGCATGCTCTCTTTTTAAAACCAATATAAACTTTAAAAATATAAAAATTAAATGGTTTATGTCTGATATTTAACCCTCGTTAAAAAAGAAATGATAAATTTGTCCCTTGAGTGCAAGAAGACTTTGCAATGCTTTAGCATTGCAAAGCCTTCTAGCTCTCAAGGGATGAAATACACCATCACCCATTTTTTTCTGTAGATTATGAGTCCTAAAACATAAACAAGAACATGGAACTTTTGATGGCAAAGGAATAATTACAGAAATAAAAAAATAAAAAAAACGCTCTCCCGAATGCAGTTTTACAAATAATGGCCTGAGAAACATCTACTTTGTGTGGCCTAAATGGATGAGAATGTCTCCCTCCTATTTTGCGACAAACAACCAGGCATTGATGTGACTAACGGAATTGCATTTGGTAGAAGAAGGTTAACCAATACTATTCAGAAACCATGCCGCTATCTAAATAATACTGAAACAAGACACAGAAATTTAAAACGGAATTATGAAAAAAAAAGCACAACTAAAATAAAATGTGAAATGACACCTATTTGGAGAGTAAATCAATCCAAAGGTGGAAGGAAATCGATGAAAGCTGTTAACTGTTGATTCAGTTGTAGGCTGTGAAGCCACAGACACTTTCATATTTACTAAAACAAAGATGTGAAACTTCCTTCTCAATTCATTAATTAACAATAAACCAGTATTTTTAGAAATCAAACATCTGGATTTGAATGTTATCTCTTTCAGGGTTTGCTTACAATACTTTAACTCAGGGGTATCAAAATATTTTTGGTTTATTTTGCTTTAACTTTCACAGTGTAAAATTATTTTTAATGATCACTTCAAACCAAACTATTTTTATCAACTCTTCTCTGGATGAATGTTTGTTTTCATAAAATGAAATTTATTTGTTTCAGTTCCTTGAAGAGTGTCTACATAAAATTGAAGTGAGAAATTTAAGACAGGACTTTTAAAAAAAAGGGCATTGATTAACCTTTTTAACTGGTAGAGGGAAGCACATTGGCTTGCTCAAACTCTAATTTTTGACGATTTTTGTGAACTGCATCGTTACATAAGCTGAAATGTTATGTGATAAGAATCTCAATGTCATCATGATTTCATATGAAATTCTGAACCTCTTTCACTAAAATTGATCTGAGCCTTGGTAAACCTCGGCGCAATCTGAGCCTTGGTAAACCTCGGCTCAGATCGATTTTAGTGAACTCAGTACATAAATTTCATATGAAATTATGGCAAGGCACTTTACCCTGATTGCCTACATGGGAGCCTGATGATGCTGTGTACTAAAACATACTGCACGTCGATGGTGCGCATGTCTTCAACCAATCTAACCCTGCCTGTGCTGCAGTGCAGAGTTCAGAGTTACGATGTTGGAGAGCTGATAGCTGCTCGTCGTTGCTCGGTGGTTCTCTCCAGGTACTGAGGCTTCCTCCACCCATAAACCTGTCACTGACATGATATAACCCTCCCTGTTAATGTGTTGTTAAACCCAAATAAATAAATAAATATGAAATCATGACTCATTAGAGATTCTCTATTTACATTATGAAAAAAATATGCAGCTAAAAATATTTCAGTCTTTTGACATCAATGTGTAGATGGTTTACTGGTTGAATGCTGGAAGACCATATTCGATCTTTACTCCAAAGTGCAGATAACACAACTTTAAGGTTTCAGATTCTGTGGATGTGCTTTAGTTATTTAATCTTTATTGATGTGTCTTGTTACAATTGATGGGAGAGTGCCTATAGGCACTCTCCCCTCAATTGTAACAAGACAAAGACATCTGAAAAAATTTTGATGACAAAAAATAATTTAACACTTTACAAGTTATTTATTTGGGTTTAACAACACTTTTGACAGCCACCACATGTCAGACATTTCTATGGGTGGAGGAAACCCAAGTACCCGGAGAGAACCACCAAGCAACGGCAAGCACCTGTCAGATTCCCCAACATACAAACTCCACACAAGCAGGGTTAGCATTAGTTGAAAACAGTGCACCATTGATGTGCATTACACAGCGCCACTTTGCCCCCTTGTGGGCATTGGGGATTAAATTCCCAAGGACAAAATGCAGTCCCCCTCTGGTGGCGATCAAACTGTGAACCTTTCAGTTAATATCGAAATGAGTACAGCAAGAGGTGAGTCGGATAACTGAAAAAGGCACTTGAGTGGTGACCAACGATATTTGTCATATCCCACAATTGTTGTTGGGAATAATATCCAAGTTTGACTACTCTTAACCCTTTACCTAACATGAAAAGCAGACGACACTTGCAAAAAAAATTCTTGTATAACTATTTTTTTCATTGTTTGTCTCAAAAACATAGGTTATGACCCCTCGTTGGAACGAGCTCATAGAGCTCGTTCCAACGAGGGGTCACAACCTATGTTTTGGAGATAAAAAATGAAAAAATAATGAAAATTAATTGGCGATTTTTTAGAATAGCGCTGGCCGGTTTTGGCCGTTACGTTGGGTAAAGGGTTATAGTGGTCAGATTCAATTTGAGATTTGATTTGATTCCAATTCCTATGCCAGATTTGAGATTGCAATTGCCTCAAGGTCATCTTCAGGCCCAATTTTTGTTAGCAGATTCCGTATTTCGGTTATAATCTGAAGCCATATGATAAAATATTGTTTGCATCGCTCTAAATAAATATTGAATAAATTGTCAAAATAATTTTTTAATCCTATACTAGTAGGACTAAGTATTTTGTGGCCTTGTGGGTATAGGGTAATGCTACAAGTCGGATAAAAATTTTATTTTGACGCGTTATTTTGGGGTGGCTTGATCAAATTAGCCTGTGCATATGCTAGAAATATTAAGACTGGAGGAAATTTGTAGTCAGTCTATACAAAACTGTAAAAATGGACTGTGAAAGCAATCCTAACTCTGAAATAATGTTGATAGAAGGGTAAATCTCTGTCACTTTACTGATGGAGAGTCTTCGAATCCCACCTGGGGCAACCACGTTGTGTCCTTGGGCAAGACACTTCATCTCCATTGCCCGCGTGGGAGCACGATGATGCCGTGTACTAAGGCGTACTGCACGTCAATGGTGCACATGTCTTCAACCAATCTAACCCTGCCTGTGCTGCAGTGCGGAGTTACGATGTTGGGGAGCTGGCAGCTGCTCGTTGTTGCTCGGTGGTTCTCTCTGGGTACTCCGGCTTCCTCCACCCATAAAGCTGTCGCGGTCACGATTAGCCATTGTGCATAAATATGTGACCTTAAACACCAATAAATAAATAAATAAATAAATGATGGAGAGTCTTAAGTTTCCATCCTTCTCTGTTGTTTTTCGTAGTATGTAAATAGTGAACTTGAGTACTATCCATTATCATCACATAGTATGTAAATAGTGAACTTGAGTACTATCCAATTATCACCACATATATGAAACTTGTTTTAAAATAACAAAATATTTTTCAAAATATCTTTGATTCCTTACTGGTATTATTTCATGGTTTTGTTTGAAATTTTAGGGATTACCTGGCAACCAAAATCAAATCCACAGTGTGTTTTTTTTCAAAATGAAACATTGAGACAATTTAAGCCTTTACCTCACATGAATAGTTGATAACACTTGCAAAGAAAATTCTTGAATAACTAAAATAATACATTTTTTGCCACAAAAATATGGCGTATAACTATTCATTGAAATGAATAGGGGTATCACTGGAGTGGGATGCATAGGTTTTTTTCTCCCCCCACTGCATGTGCAACATACGTGTGTCCCGGGTGAGATAGCAGGGAGAGACAAATGTATCCCACCCCACCCATGTGACGTTATACATTTATAACGTTATTATGACGTTATACATATCGTATCAGTTTCTTGCTATCAACTAATTCATTTTGATGTCATCGGAATGCAGTGTTATCAAAGTTCGAAGCTCTAAAACTCTTCAACCCTCAAGCTGCCATCGTTCCTAATCGATTCCGTGGTATATACCTTTGGTATATACACAACTTTTGCATGTTCTTTCCGATGGTGTCAGTAGTTTTTCAAAACAACGAATACCAAATGAGTTGATTATATCAGCACGTGGCCGCCGATTACCTCTGGCTAACGTAACCGCTGTATGGTTGGGAGGGGGGGAGAGAAAAATAATCCCTGATGGGTACGTGTGTGGGATGGGAAAATCTCACCCTCGGGACAAGATATTTGGTCCAGACACTCGGCTGCCGAGTGTCTGGACCAAATATCTTGTCCCGAGGGTGAGTTTTTCCCATCCCACACCCGTACCCATCAGGGATTATAATAATCCCCCCCCCCTCCAATTATTTTTCAGTTGGGACATTTTCATCCGTATTGGGGGCTTGTATTTATCAATTCACTGTTACTAATCAAGGTACTTTCTTACCAGACTAGATTTGATACTTGGACTAATGTCTTATACAAATTTATGATCTAGAGTACCCAATTTGGACTGATGAGGGGTGGGCAGCTTGACCAATTTGCGGTGCCTGTATGGTACATGTCCATTAGATAATACAGTAGAGCTGCCATGAACTGGTCATAATCCATGCATGCGTTTGTTTCCAGGCAATAAAAATCCTGAGCAAAATTTTAATTAATGCAGCATCGGGTTGTATAAATTAAATGCTTGCTGATTATTCCTATTATTAGTAATGATAATAATAATAATAGTGCTCATTTGTCACAAAGCTTTTGGCCCCATAATGTAAATAGGAAATTACATCATGTTATTCTTAACTTATTATTAGTGTTAGGAATCTAATATTATTGTGTCTGTGGAAATATTGCCCACCCGTGCAAAGTGACCAGTCCACGGCGGCTGTACTGTAAACTGAGTTTTGACTACAACACATGTATTTTATTTATCCACAAATAAATTTCCCAGAAGTCTTGAGGCTCTTTTTAGTCCAGTTTTGACGAAGTCAAACTCGACTTATAGTTTGATGAAGTGGCGGGCGGGCAGCGGGCGTAAACAATTGGGTTCTATTTGATGCACCTTTACCAAAATTATACCAGAGGTTATCCTATAGGAAAGGAAGACACCTATCGATTTCAGAGTCTCGCGCCCCAAGGTCAAAGGTCACTGTTACTTTAAATAGAATATTTTGTGACAAATTGGTTTCCCGGCAATAACTTTAGTTCTATTTGACGCACCTTTACCAAACTTATACCAGAGGTTACCCTATAGGAAGGGAAGACACCTATTGATTTCAGAGTCTGGGTCTCCAAGGTCAAGGTCACTGTTACTATAAATAGAACATTTTGTGACAAATTGGTTTACGGGCAATAACTTTAGTTCTATTCCGTGTATCTTCACCAAACGTATACCACAGGTTACCCTATAGGAAGGGAAGACACCTATCGATTTCGGAGTCTGGAACCCTAAGGTCAAGGTCACTGTTACTATCAATAGAATATTTTGTGACAAATTGGTTTCCGGGCAATAATTTTAGTTCTATTTGACGCACCTTTACCAAACTTACACCAGAGGTTACCTTATAGGAAGGGAAGACACCTATTGATTTCGGAGTCTGGGACTCCAAAGTCAAGGTCACTGTTACTATAAATAGCTTATTTCTTCAGAATTTAATGTCAAAACTCGACTTCTGGATCTGTGATCCTCCTGCTGGATTTTTTTTACCTAAAATCCCAGCTGACTTATATTAAATACTACATCATCAACTCATGCCTTGATGATGTAGTTGGGAATTAGGGCTGTCATGATTGTTCAGTTTAGGAATCGATTAATCGTCGCAAATAATCGACAATAATCGATTAATCGTACCTAGATGACCCCCACCCCTCTCCGTCTCTTTGAAGTTGATAAAAATGAAGTTCAAGTCAGCTGACCTACCTCAAGTAAACAACGAAGACGATCAACTTTTAGGTACATTCAAAGCTTTGATGTTCTGAACTTTTGAACCGTCGGTGTAATAATCAAGACCGGTCGGCAGTTGCGATCTTCGCAACTGCCGACCGGTCTTGATTATTACACTGACGGTTCAAAGATTCAGAACATCAAAGCTTAGATGAATGTACCTGGAAGACAAATGCTTCCAACGGCTTCTTGGGGTTTAACATCGATG
The DNA here is from genome assembly GCA_031216915.1 of Pictodentalium vernedei. Lineage (NCBI taxonomy): Eukaryota > Metazoa > Mollusca > Scaphopoda > Dentaliida > Dentaliidae > Pictodentalium > Pictodentalium vernedei. The sequence goes on along the minus strand of CM062288.1, from coordinate 49,358,825 downwards.
TTCTTAACTCAATACCTTTAGAAACAATAGTTTTTTCATCAAATTTTATTTTAATTATTAAACATCTAAAACGGGATACAATTTACCGATTATTCGACAACGAAAAATACTAATCGATTTCGCTGTGACCGATCAACAATCGATTAATCGATTGATCGTGACAGCCCTATTGGGAATATTTTGTCAGTTGGGATATAAATCATTGTCATTGGAACAAATTAGGTAGAAGGTAAAGTTTCACATCATGATATCTGGAGCGTGGTTTTCACATTTATAAATTGGTTTGATCAGAATTCTTCCATTCCAAGGTCTCAAGGTAGAGTTGTTACTTGCATTTGAAAGGGCTAAGTGAACCTTCAAATTCTTCGTTTCTTTAATCAACTTCAGTCATTTAAAAAATCAAACGACTTTAATTTTCTAAAGAAAAGGACATGAAGCTTCCTGCTGAGTTTATGAATGTAATTTTTCAAACAAGGCCAGAATGGCAGCCGATGATAAAGCAACGTTTCATTTATGTATTTTATATTGTAATCAGGTATGAATGTCCTTTCTCAAGGAGAAAATAAATCACAAAAAAGGCTGCTTGAATTTTGTTTAATTCAGTATTTTTATTAAATTCTGTTTGTATGATTCGCTTTATAGTTTGGAAAATTGTTATTGAATTAATTATAGACAATTATCTGACAGACTGAATGCACAGGTTTGTGATATCAATGAACAACTTGATGACACCTATACAACACTCCCCGTATTTCTTAACATTGATCAAATATGATAGGTTCTATACATTCTGTTTAATCCATCATGAGCAGTGATCCATGATCGCTTCAATTAGTTCTTGTATTATTAAGCCCTCTTTGATGAGATATGACGCATTTTCTTTGCGATAAATTTGCATTGAAATGAAAATACAGGATTTTCATATCATTCCTAGATATGTTCTTGATATGGAAGGTAAAAGTTGAGTAAGACAGGTGCGGTGCAGCAATAAATTTGCATTGAATTAAAAATATATGATTTCAATTTTTTATCAAGATATGTTCTAGGTATTGAATTTTGAGAATTGAGAAAGATGGGTACAGCAATAAATTTGCATTGAAATAAAAAGGACAAATGTTTTAGATTAAGTGGGTAAGCAGTGGGTAGTAGTGAGGATTAAAAGGCAGGGGCTACAGCCCCCTCCCTGCCCCCATCAATAGAGCTGTAGGTTTTTAAATTTCTTGTTCGGTTTTGGTTTTTCAGGTGGAGTAAAACCTCGGTTCGGTTCGGTTCGGTTCGGTTTTCGGTTTGTTCATGAGGCCAAATAAAATTCAATAAAACTCATTCTTATGTCCGGAGTCATAACTGAATGGCATTGAAACTGAGTGAAGCTCACTGAATGCCCAAAATAAGCTATAATACATGAAGAATCAGGAAGACCAATGTAATAATTACCTAAATATACAGAACTTTTATTGTGCTTGGCCATTTTTCGAGGTCTGACACCTACACGCAACTTGAGGAAAGCTGCAAACACAACTAAACTAAAATGTCGGAAATTCACAGAATGTAGCCTTCCCAGAGTAGTGAGAGTACCCAGACACTGCCATTGGCAGTGTCTGGGTACTCTCACTGCTCTGGGAGGGCTACATTCTGTGAATTTCTGCAGCAAGAGAGTATTTAATAAAAAACGAAAAACCTTAGATTACGGGATGTTGACGGTTTCGGTTTTTAAAAAAACTAAAAACCTCAGTTCGGTTTCGGTTAACCTAACAGCTCTACCCATCAAAGGAGATCTAGCTCCCCTATTAGGGAAACTGTATCATTTATTGTAGGCTTGTAGGGTGATACTCTATCTCTATCCCTCGCCTCCCCATCGAGACATGCAAGTTCCCTTGTTAGGAAAATTCTGGCACCATAACTAAAAAATGGGTAATAGGAAATAACCTAATTGTTGTATTAGAAACATGTAGTAGTTTGTTGCCCCCTTTTTATCACACACCTCTGCCTCACCATAACAGCACCTCCCCCCCCCCCCCCCCTAGCCCCACAAACTATGCCCCCGAGCTGAGCTTGCTGAGGTGAGAGGTCACTTGCTTCATAAAAACTTCTGAGATAGCTGAAATTCTGTAATCTTGTCCCACCATATAATTTCTGCCAATGGCTTGAAGCTTTCAACTCAATTTTTGGTTCAGTACTGTGTCTCTTGTCCAGGACTGCATCGGAGTATGACTTCTTGTAAAAATTTTTAAAAAATTGTATTTTTATTTCATTTCAGATAGCCATTCAAGCCATTGAAAAAGGTCAGTAATGGAATGGTGTGCATAGGTGCAAATTTAGACTACAAGGTCCTGTTGATTAGTCAGTATCATGTTTATCTGAGTTATACTTCATGGTGTACAACCACTTCCATCCTTCCTGTTAGAGATGACTTCCACCTGTATGGACACAGAGAGCACCTGTAATGTCTCCATCATATTCATCACTTGATCTGACTGTTTTCTGACCATTAAACTCAAACTTTAACCCTCTGCACACAGATGCTAAAATAATGAAATTTCAAGCCACAAATGTGAGTTGAACAGACCTTAAAATAAGCAATCTGACATTTGCGGAATGAGGTCCCCAGAGGGTGAATTTGATGATGCTATCCCATATAGTGTGCCAATTTATACTCTGGGTACCTCTTTCAGTTTAGTTTTGAGACTCTTGATTCAGATTGAGGTTCACAGAGGGTAAATTTAGTGATGCTACCCTGCTGTGCAGGGTAGCATCACTAAATTCACCCTCTGGGGACCTCATTTTGCAGATGACAGTCTGCTTATTTTCTGGCTTGGTGTTGAACAAATTCATTCTCATTGAGCTCTTCAATGATGCCTAAATTGGTCAAATTCCTATTTATATTATGGGAAACATTTGTGGTTTGAAATTTTTATCATTTGACATCAGTTGTTCAGAGAGTTAAAAATGATAACACACAATCATTCAATGACATTCAGGAAGTAAACCCAGGTGATGACAGTTGTATTTTTTCATGAAATAATAATCATTCACAGTGATTAGGCTGAACAGGGATGAAATAAAAACACCTCCAGTGACATAATTTTATGAGTTTTGAACTGTTGTTTCAATAAAATTCCACTATTGAATGCTTCAAGTATTTACTTCATTGCAGACAATTTTTATAACCTTCCCCCTTCCCCCCATGAACAAAGTTCATTGGGGAGGGAGGGGGGAGTTATATAGGAAGCACTTTGTCCCTCTGTCTCTCTGTACAAGCCGTGTCTGGTTCAGAACTTTAGATGGTCTTGAAGGAAATTAATGATACTTGGTATTTATGTTGCCCACCACCAGAGGGTGTGTCGTGAATAAGGTTGGAATGCCTATCATGAAGATCACAGACTTAACTCAAGTTCACATATCCCCACCCCCCTCATCCAAACCCAACTATAACAAGTCGTGTCTGGCTCAGAACTTTTGATGATACTTGGTATTAATGTTGCCCTTAGCAGAGGGTGTGTTGTGAATAAAGTTGGTATGCCTGTCTACAAGGTCAAGGTCACTTATCCCAACATCCAAATCCAACTATAACAAGTTGAGTCCTGCTTTGGACTTTTGAATGTCTATAAGAATATTACTGGTACTTGGCATTGTTTCTCAGTATAAGAAAGTGTGTTGCGGGGGTTATTCTTGGTCCCAAATTGGGACAGAGCACATCTAGTTTGGAACTATGCCAAACAATGCATTGTTTTTAACAAGATAATTCAAAGCTTTATCTCTGTTCCTTAATCCATTTAGTCTTCTTTTATTGGGTCCGCGATCAAGCAATAAATGGAATCTTAAGCTCATTTAATTGGACCTTGCTGAAGATTTGACCCAATCCAAATTTACTGGAATTCTTTCATAAATTTCATGAAACCTGGGGACGTGAGTTCTCTGTTGATGTAGTGTGTTATACAAGAAAGCCTTACGGAGTAATTCAGTAGTCTGAGTGTATCTGGTGTATTTTTGTGCCTACAGCTGTTTCCTATCTCTGAAGACGACTTAGCTCCATGCAGGGCCCTACGAATCACATATTTTCAATTCGAATCAAATCTAATCGGGTCTGTTATTTGAAATCGAATTAGCGCTCTCTTGTAGATGATCTATTAGGGGGGCTGTAAAACTTACTTGCTCCAACTGTAATGGCTCAAGTCCCAAATAATCAAATTTTCCAACTACATCATCAAGGCATGCCTCCATCGGAGGCATGCCTTGATGATGTAGTTGGAATATTATCCAGTAAGGATGATATTTCAAAAATAGGAATGTTCGAAAGAATTACTGGTACTAGGTAGGTAGCGTACATGGCTGGTCACTTTGCAACAGCTTATCGTCGGCATTGTTTGGAAACTTTATATCTGCTTTCAAGAACGGTAGAGACAAGTGAAACTGGAATTAGCAGGTTGGTGGCATGGGTTTAGATGTTATTTATATTAGTAAAGCAGATTTTGAGCATCATTTGTGGTCAGTTTCCATCTTAATTATACGTTTTGTGAGTTGACATAGATGACTGACACCAAGCCATCTATGTCAACTCACATGAGGTCCCCAGAGGGTTAATTTAGTGATGCTACCCTGCATAGATTCCTATGAAAAGATTCGATGGGAAATGAATCGGGCAGACGCTTTCGAATCGAACCAAATAGCAATTCAATATTCAAAATCAAAGTGAATCTCGAAGCTTCGCAGGGCCCTGCCTCCATGGGCATGTAAAGGTATCTGCCATATTTCTACCTCATTTATGGATCAAAAACCTGTACAAAAGTTAATTGAATTATTCTTTGATTTGCTTATTGTTAGCCTGATAAAGAATGGAGTAACTGAAATTTTTTTGCTCTCACTGGTGGAAGGTTTATTGTTACCATAATTTGTTTTTCTTTGATGTCATTTCGATGCAGAACTGTCATCTATTTTATAAAGATAAAGGTGTTTGATTTTGCTGATGGAATACTAAGATGTAATACAGTACTAGAAAGGGATCTTGGAGGCCTTTCCAATGGTGTGTTGTATCACAGTACATCATTGGCTTGAAGAAAGAAAATCGCAGCATATTATAAGCTGCTTTATTCTTTATTCCTGTCCCAACCCTTGGGTCTAAGGCAGGCAAAAAGATCAGTACAGTGGAACTCTGTTAGTTGAATAGCCACTTTGCCAATGATATATTTATTTATTTATTTATTGGGGTTTAACAACACTTCTGACAGCCAGGGTCAACTTTTGTCCGACAGTTTTATGGGTGGAGGAAGCAGGCATACCTAGAGAGAACGTACTAGCACTGCACAAACACGGTTGGCATTGATTCAAGACAAGTGCACCATCAACCTGCATTATGCCTTAGTACACAGTGCCACTGTGCCCCACATTAGCAATCTGTATTAGGGCTGCACAGTATATCAAAAAACTGATATATACCGGTATTCAAGCCAATATCGATTGAATACCGGTGTAATTACAAAAATATCCGTTTATCGTCATTATTTACCCACAATTTAATTTTCAAAATGTCTTTTTAACTGTAGCTCTGAATGAATAATATTATCCCTTTATCCAAGGAATCGTCTGCTTGTGCCCTCGTAATATACAAATTCAGCAGTTGAAAAAATCAATTTAAAAAATTTCAACAAAACTATATCATGTGACCCCCTCATTGGAACGAGCTCGTTCAGCTCATCCCAATGAGGGGTCACATGATATAGTTTTGTTGAAATCTTTGGGGAAAATCTGTGTTGGGTAAAGGGTTTTCGAACCGCATCATCGAGACATGCTAATTCGTTATGACTATGATGCCTCGAGTCTCGATTGTGGTACTTGTGTTCATATATCTGAACAGTTTTCGATATACCAGTATACCGCAGTATTTTTTGGAATACCGATACCGGTATTCAGTTTTGAATACCGTGCAGCCCTAATCGGTATCAAGTGCCTTGCCCAAGGACCAAGCCAGAAAATAAGCAGACTGACATCTGCAAAATGAGGTCCCCAGAGACTTAATTTAGTGATGCTACCCTGCACAACAGGGTAGCATCACTAAATTTACCTTCTGTGAACCTCATTCTGAATCAGGGTCTCAAAACTAAAGAGAAAGAGGTACCGAGAGGATAAATTGGCCCATGGTATGGAATAGCATCATCAAATTCACCCTCTGGGGACCTCATTTTGCAAATGTCAGACTGCTTATTTTCAGGCCTGCCAGGACACCCTGCAGTAACTCCTGATGGGGATCTAACCGTAAACCTTTGGGTTTGAAGCCCAATCCATAACCACTGATCTACCACGCTCCCATGCCAATGAAAATTATTCATGTAACAGAAGTAACAGAAATATTCAGTTAACAGGGATTTGGTCACTTTGCTGTGTTCTAGAGATAACCTTAGCATTTAATCTATTATACGGTTGTCTCCAGAACATTGAGCTTTGTAATTGACATAATCAGGCAAAATTGATCTATAAACAAGGGGAATTTGGTGATTGTGAGGGTATTTTCTTGCAATGTCAGAAGAATTTTTACTCGATTAACAGGAGTTTACTCTATATATATAACCTGTATGCAATTACCAGGTCAAATTTGTTGTGAAGGTAAATAGTTTTGTGCTTGGAATTTATATTCAGTTAACAGGGTTATTCAGTTAAAAGCCATCCAGTTGAATGGGCTCCACTGTAGTACTTGCTGTTCATCTTGCTTTAAAAAATTGTGGAAAAGGAAAACCCAAGAAAAAGGGTTTGTCTTCAACAAAATAAGGTAACGTTCTCCAGTTGCCCTAATTAATGAAGTTGTAACTAACAATTGTGGGTTCCTTGAATTCAGAAGTAAGTTTTTAGGCATTGATTAACCAATGTTCGGCATTCGAATCTGACATCGGCCAATTTCAAGCCATCATTTGACCATCGGTAGAGGTGTTTGAACATCAGTCCATGCCAATGGTTACAAGGAACACAACTGAATCAAAATTGTTTGTATTTACGTTTGATTAACAATCTCATACAAACAGTAACAAACTTAATAAGTCGCCATAATGATAAGCAGGATTCAAGATTGCCCTAATCTCATTGATTGTTCCTATCTTCCCCATGATTGTTGCTCGTGACACCCATGCCACATGTTGTGTGATGACTCAATGAAATGCGACATCAGCAGAAACAAGTTAACAGCACAGTGTCTTTGATTAAAGATGCTGCGCTGTTAACTTGTTTCCACTGATGTCATATTTTTTTTTATTAGTACACACACTGACATATGCTTCAGGTCAACAAACCAATCAACCTGACTGTACTGTAAAAGTAACCCTGTTCTGTGCATTCTTAAACATACTACTCCTATTGGTTGTTACTATCCTACACCAGCAGATTATGCACTCCACTAGTTGGCAAGCAGAAGACGGCCGCAATTCCTTAGCGGTTAATCACTATTTTTATGTCATCAAAAGGTAATTGAAAATGGTCTGAAATGAAAGGGTTTTTGAAAGTGCTTGAAATGTTCTGGAAAATGATGTTGCACATTGTCTGTAGTCTAGTTTGGAGATTTATTAGTAGGTGTGGTTGAATTCTGGAAAGTTTTTTCCAGAATTCTCAAAATGACTCTCTCTAAAAATGATTGATGAATAATTAGTCCTAGTTAGGACATTTGGGTTCCAGTCTTGACTCCCACCCTTTCATTGATGTAACAAAGCAACGTCGAGCCCGGTTAATCCTTGGATGGGTGACCATTCGGCGATTGATTTGGGTGCTTCCCTTAGTAGTGACTGGTTTGCGATCAGCAAAGTTTGAATGTGTGATTCTGCGACATTGCATCACATGCCAGCTTTGGACATTGGGAATGTTCACCAGTACAACACAATCCCCACTGTACCGAAGTGTAAAATAGGGACTTGTTGAGGTGCTAGCCTTGTGTGCCCATCTGTGGATCACCGGCAGTATGCTTCGTTGAGTTGAGCTGAGAATGTCATAGAATGAACACAGGGTATGAACACCTGTGATACGGGGTAATAATGTAAGTCAAGAGAGTACTGTGGTGGATTCTAGACATTAACATTGCATTGTACCAGGACCTAAGTGGGAGATGCCTGACGTGAAGATGGGAAGGTGAGATAGTTTCTGGCAGACGGGCATACCATGTAGTGCAAAACATTGGGTTGAGAGCAAGTGTGCCATTCACTGGTGGGTGTATGGGGTCTCCCCATAGACATATTATGGTAATAAGACATGAATAGTGTCTATCAGGAGCATCTATCTAGTCTTCTATATTTTGCAGTATACTTTATTGTTTAGTGCTACATGACCAGCTAAATATTATTATTTACTGGTGTTTAAGGTCGCATACGTATGCACAACGGCTAATCGTGACTGTGATAGTTTTATGGGTGGAGGAAGGCAGAGTACCGCAGAGAACCACCGAGCATCGACAAGCAACTGTCAGTTCCTCAACATTCCAACTCTGTTCAAGCTCCGCTCAAGCAGGGTTACAGCAGTTGAAGACATGTGCAGCATCGACGTGCAGTACGCCTTAGTACACGGTGTCATTGTGCCCCCATGTAGGCAACCAGGATAAAGTGCCTTTCCCAAGGACACAACACAGGTCATCCCAGATGGGGATCGAGCTCGGGATCTCTAGAATAGGACCAGCTGAAATACGTTGTAGAATAACCACAAGAAATTTCTCTTTTTTTTCATTGATAGTTCAAGGCCTTGATATCATTTCTTGGAAAGTTCTTGAGTTGCCCCAGAAATTTTATTTTATTAACAGGAATGGGATGGAAATTTGTAACCTCTTTCATGTGGTGTTGTAATGCATGAAAATTTTGATATTATTGTATGCATGCAAATTTTGACATGTAAAGCACATTTTTTCTGCAATGGGTGATCTTATAGGGGTGAATATTACCTTTCCTAGCCCCTGACTAACTTTGAGCATGATGAGAAGTTCCAAGTAGGGATTATATGTAATGGTATAACTGGTTGAGAGCTAGATTATTTTTTATCTGAATTGCTTATTCAGAATTTATTTTATTACAAATTATTGGAGAGTGCTTGTTGGCACTCTCCAATAATTTGTAATAAAACAAATCTATATAAACAAAATATCTTTGTCAGAAAATGAAACATGAGCAAGGAAAATGTTGAATTTTGCTCTGGTACCCTCATTTTTTGGAAAGCCCTGATAGTGGCTTCTAGCACTCAATCAGTTAAGCTGATACAACTGAGTATCTAAATTAGAAAAGGGCACATTCACATACATTAGTACACATGCATTTTTGTGATAGAAAATAACAACTAACTTATTCTGTTTTATTGAGTACTTCCAAGATCAAGTCTGTCTAAAGCAAAATTAACATCCAAAGGATTGTATTGTTCATTACTCAATACACTATTGCAGTGTTGGTTGTGTTTGTGAATTCATTGCTGTGGTGTTTTGTTGCAAGGACATCACAGTTTTTTTATTAACTTGTGCAGGAAATACTTGTGTTCAGAATTGAATGCTTTTGTTAAATAGAGCACCTGTCATAAAAATGTACATTTAATTTTTTTTTTTTATTAATCTCAGAAACAGACTATCAAGGCTGTCTATTGACAAGATCTGAATTGTAAATTGTTATGTGTAACCTGTTATTGAGTTGGATTTACCAACTTTGGTGCTAGATGACTCACTGCTGGAGTAATACCCTCTGTCGACCTAAGACACCAGTACTTTCCAGCCCAGTCTAATTATTTATTTATTGGTGTTTAACTGGTAGAGTGCTGCAAGCCCATATTTGGGCTTTATTCTTAAGTGCCAGCATCACAACTTAAAGGCTTCATGTTCTGTCAATGTGCTTCATGTTATCTTTGAAGTGATATTATTTTATCTGTTAGGATTTTTCCTTGTTACAGTTTATGGGAGAGTGCCAGTAGGCACTCTCAAATAAATTGTAAGGCCACACAAAGTAGATTGTCTGTTTCTCGGGCCATTATTTGTAAAATTGCATGCGGGCGAGCAGTTTTTTATTTTATTTTTTATTTCAGTAATTACTGCTTTTCCATCAAAAGTTCATGTTCTTGGTTCAAGTTTTAGGCCTCATAGTCTACAGAATAGCATGGGTGGTGGTGTATTTCATCCCTTGAGTGCAAGAAGGCTTTGCAATGCTAAAGCATTGCAAAGCCTTCTTGCACTCAAGGGACAAATTCATCAATATTTTTAACTTGGGTAAAAAATCGGACATAAACCATTTAATTTTTATTTTTTTAAAGTTTAAATTGGTTATAAAAAGAGAGCATGTGGCAGCCAAAAGGACCATGTGGGAGGGCCTGAGAAACAGATTTTTTTTATTTTTTTAGGCCTAACAAGGCAAAGATGAACAAAGAAATTTTAAGGCCCAAATGTAATTTAGCACTCTACCAGTTAAGATCACATACTTATGCACAATGGCTAACCGTGACTGCGACAGTTTTATGGGTGGAGGAAGCCGGAGTACCCGGATAGAACCACCGAGCATCGACGAGCAACTGTCAGCTACTCAACATTCTAACTCTGTTCAAGCTGTGCTTAAGCAGGGTTACAGCGATTGAAAACATGAGCACCATCGATGTGCAGTATGCTTTAGTACACGGCCTCATCGTACCCCCATTTAGGCAACCAGGATAAAGTGCGTTGCCCAAGGACACAACGTGGGTCATCCCGGACGGGGATCAAACTCTACCACTGAGTCACCGCACTCCGCCCATTCTAATAACTCCTCACTTAACTGATTGAGTGCTAAAAACTACCGTCATGGTTATATTGATAAGTGCTGAAAGGCACTTTAGTGAATTTAAGTTACTGTATGCACTAGTTTGTTGTTTGCTCCGAAGTAGAAAAAATTGTTATATGAAATTGTTTTGTTACAATTTATTATAGCAAAACAGGCCTAAAAAAATAAAATATCTGTTTCTCAGGCCCTCCACATGGTCATTTTGGCTGCCACATGCTCTCATTTTATAACCAATGTAATCTTTAAAAAAAATAAAAATTAAATGGTTTATGTCAGATATTTTACCCAAGTTAAAAAAATTGATAAATTTGTCCCTTGAGTGCAAGAAGGCTTTGCAATGCTTTAGCATTGCAAAGCCTTCTTGCTCTCAAGGGATGAAATACATCACCACCCATGCTATTCCATAGATTATAAGGCTTAAAACATAAACCAAGAACATGAACTTTTGATGACAAAGAAATAATTATAGAAATAAAAAAAACGTTCCGTTCGCCTGCATGCAATTTTACAAATAATAGCCTGAGAAACATCTACTTTATATGGCTTTATTTATTAATTGTATCTTGCAAAACAAAGGCTTCTTTTGCTTGTAGAAGGGTATCATTTTTAAAAAAATACCCTCGTTAATTTGGAGCATTGAAAAATAATTAACCCTCCACCAGTAAATTTTCATGACAGCACATTTCTCCAGGTTTCTAATACAGTATGGCTTGGGGGTGCGGTGGCTCAGTGGTTACGGCATTGAACATCAAACCAAGAGGTCCATGGTTCGATCCCTGCCAGGAGTAACTGCATTGTGTCCTTGGGCAAGGCACTTAATCCTGATTGCTCATGTGGGGCATGGTGGCACTGTGTACTAAGGCATACTGCACATTGGGGGTGCACATGTCTTCAGCCAGTGCTATCCCTGCTTGAGTGGAGTTAGTTTGTTGGGGAGTCTGACAGATGCTTGCCATTGCTCAGTGGTTCTCTCCAGGTCCTCCGGCCTCCTCCACTGGTAAAACTGTCCAACATGAGGTGACCTAGCTGTTGAAAGTGTCGTTAAACTCAATACATAAATAACAGCATGACTTGAAGTGATTTAACCTTTTTGGACATTATCTCCGCAATAAAGAGAGCATCAACATTTTCTGGAAAAAAACCTGGAAAACATATATACAAATGAACCCTGTTAATTGAATAATCACTTTTGCAATGAAAATTATACAGTTAACTGGTAGAGTGCTGGAAGCCCATATTTGGGCTTTATTTTGAAGTGCAGGTGCAGCAAATTAAATGCCGTGCATTCAGTGGATGTGCTTCATATTATCTTTGAAGTGATCTTATTTAGTCTGTTAAGATTTGCCTTGTTACAATTTATAGGAGAGTGCCTACAGGCACTCTTCTATAAATTGTAACAAGGCAAAAACATGTGAACAAATTTTGGTGGCCAAAAATAATTTAGCACTCTACCAGTTAAGAGACACTGTAGATAACATGTCTGCAAGATATCAGAAGCTTAACCCTCAGCACTCAAATGCTGAAATATCAAAATTTCAAGAAGCAGAGTTTTCCCACGCAACTAGGAATTTAATCAGCAGGCCTTTAAATTCATTTATTTTGGGCACACCGTTTTGTCTTGATTTGGGCACATTAAAACCAGAAATAACAGCTTTATCCCGTTATGTTTTATTGCCAAACCTTTTGTGTTTCTATTGCCGTATTATGATGCAAGTTATTCTCAATTAACAGGCGCATTCAATTAACAGGGATTTGATCCTTTTCCTATATTCTAGAGACAAACTGAGCAGTTACTCTATTTTATTATATGACTACCATAAATAGTCCCTCAATACCACTGTAGTTTGCCCATCAAATCCAGCTCTCCAGAAAACAAGTGTCAAGTTTTCCAGATCGTTAACATGCCTGTTTCAAATGAGGCGCAAGTGAACGAACTATTTTTACAGTGACCTATAAATAAATATAGAACATAAGGCCTCACAAAGTAGATCTGTTTCTCAGGCCATTTTTTGAAAAATTGCATGCGGGCGGGCGTTTTTTTATTTTATTTTTTATTTTTGTAAATATTTATTTGCCATTAAAAAGTTTATGTTCTAGGTTTGTTTTATGCCCCATAATATACAGAATAGCATGGGTGGTGGTGTATTACATCCCTTGAGGGCAAGAAGGCTTTGCAATGCTAAAGCATTGCAAAGACTTCTTGCACTCAAGGGACAATTTTATTAACTTGGGTAAAATATCAGGCATAAACCATTTGATTTTAATTTTTTTAAGTTTGGATTGGTCATAAAATGAGAGCATGCTGCAGCCAAAAGGACGATGCAGAAAGGCCTGAGAAACAGATTTTTATTTTTTTTTGCCTAAACACAGAACATAAACGCAAGTAAATTCCGTTGACAAACATTCCAGTCAAGGTCTATTTGAAAATGCCGTGCTGAACAATTGCAAAATAACAATTAACAACTATTTTCAAGATGTGAATCCAACAAAATGTAGGAGAATCTGTGTTATCGAAAGCGATTCCCTATTGAAATTGACTTTCAAGTTTCATGTTCAACACAAACGTTCGATATTACTACACGTTTGGGATTCCCAAATTCCATAAATTGTTAATGGTTATTTGGCTAATATAATTCTTGTTGTATTTGATTTTTCAGGTGCTGTGATTAATTTAAAATACTAATTGTCATATAATAAACAAATTACTACAACAGTCAATTGATCTGTGTTGTTGTTGTATTCCATCTCGTTGATGAGATGAGATCGGCCAGATCAAATGCGGCGTCTCGTTTGATCTGGCCGATCTCATCTCGTCAACTCAATGGAATACAACACAGATCAATTGAATGTTGTAGTAATCTGTATATATATTTCTTTTCTTTTCTATATTCTAGAGACAAACTGAGCAGTTATTCTCTTATATTTTGTCTTTCCTATATTGTAGAGACAAACTGAGCCATTATTTTATTATATATTGTCTTTCCCTGTATTCTAAAGACAAACTGAGCATTTATTCTATTTTATCTTGTCTGACAGAGCTCATGGGGCTTTGTCAAACACATTATATTAGATTAAATGTCTACATTGGATGGGCTGACGTCAAATAGGTGAGAAGCAAGGGGAATTCGGTGATTGTTTGGGTAATTTCTCGACATATTATAAGATTTTTTTATTCAATTAATAGGAGTGTACTCTCTAACCTATATGCAATTTCATAAGTCAATTTTTTACTGAGGATATGGTAAAGAATTTTGTGTTTGGAAATTAAATGAAACTAACAGGGTTATTGAATTAAGAAATATCCAAATAAGAGGGCTCTACTGTTCTCCCCCAAAGATGATTTGTGTCAAGTGGGCTCCCCTGTACTCCCCCAAGATAATTTTGCCAAGTTTGTTTCAAAATTTTCTCTGTGGGTGTGAAGAAGAAGACTGAAGCCAGTGGTTCACAAAAAGGAGAGTGCTTCTGCATTTCCCTTTACCGAAAGTGTTAAAATGGGTATCTACAAACCCAGTAAGATTCTACAATATTGTGAAACGGACACAGAATTTTGAACAGATCTCAAAACTCTGGTGACTGCCACAGTTTGTTAACACCTTTCCTAACACAAGAAGAAGATGACACTTGCAGACAAAACCATTTTGGATAACTCAGATTTTTCATTATTGGTCCCAAAAACATAGTTTGTTATCCCAGATAAGACCATAACACTGTCACATTTTCTCCCCTTTTGCATCGTCAGGTGGACAAGTCAACAAGGGAGAAAATGTGACAATGAGAACGTGATATATTCTCCTCTTTGCAGGAGGGAGTCATGACCTATGATTTGGAGACAACATTGAAAAAATTTGAATTGCAATTTTTGTGTATAGTGCTTGCCAGTTATTAGATATGGGTGGTATTGGAATTTTGAGTTCCGTATCGGTTTCGGTATTTTTAGGGTGGTATACCTTGGTATCCATTCAGGATTCGGTATCTGACTTGACTGAGATTTGCTGATACAGTGGAGCCCACTTAATTGGATATCTCTTAATTGTATATCCCTGTTAATTGAATATAATTTTCAAACACAAAACCATTTACCATGTCTTCAGTACAAATTTGATCTGTTAATTGCATATGGGTTGTAGAGTAAACTCCTGTTAATTGTATATAAATTTTTGTAAAATGTCGAAAAAATTACTGTGACACGCACCAAATTCCCCTTATTTATCAACCTTTTTGGCCTCGCTACATCCAATACAGGCATTTATTCTATTATATCTTGTTTGACAGAGCTCTGTGAGCTCTGTCAAACAAGATATAATAGAATTAATGCTCAGTTTACCTCCAGAACACAGGAAACTGACCAAATCCCTGTTAATTGTATACTCCTGTTAATTGAATAATTTTCACTGGCAAAATGGATATTCAATTAAGAGGATTCTACTGTAGTACCAAAGGGGAACTCATGCCAGGAAAAACAATAAGTTATTGTGGTATCATTCTATCATAATACTATAAATGAGACTGTCAATAAGCTCAACAGTGGCATTCTGTTACGACCACAAATCATATCTACAGTAATTATGTGACTCATGCTAAATTCACCTTGATATATAACCCTTTACCCGACGCACACGATATCAAAGTTTATTATTTTAAATATCATTTTATAAAATTTTTCAACAAATCCATATCATGTGACCCCTCATTGGAATGAGCTCAATGAGGTTGTTCCAATGAGGGGTCACATGGTATGGTTTTGTTGAAATATTTTGAAAAATTTAATATTTTCAACTGCTTAATTTTAACATTGCGCGGACGGATGTGGGCGATTCATTACGTAAAGAGTTAAAGACCTATTTCAGGCTTTTGTGATCTCAGAGCATGTGCCCTGACCATGTCATCTTTAGGAGGTCCTGCTGACAATTGACAAAACACCTGGGCAGTGACTTCTAGAAAAAGTCTTGGCTGCCTTAATAGGCATCCAAGACTTGACTAGAAATCACTATTAACCCTTTACCTAACACGAAAAGCAGACGACACTTGCAAAACAAATTCTTGAATACCTAATTTTTTCATTTTTTGTCTCCAAAACATAGGTTATGACCCCTCGCTGGAACGAGCTCGACAAGCTCATTCCAACGAGGGGTCATAACCTATGTTTTTGAGACAAAAAATGAAAAAATAATGAAAAGTAATTTGCGATTTTTTAGAATAGCGCTGTCCGGTTTTGGCCGTTACGTTGGGTAAAGGGTTAAGTAATTGGACACCTACAGGTTGTAGTCTAGTGGGAATTCATGACCGTTGCCCAGTCCATTGAGGGTTAACAAAATTGAAAAGAAAATCAGTCACTTCTTTCATAAAAATGAATTATCAAACCCCAACAGGGATTTATAAATGGCAAATGTCAGAAAATTTGAAAATTCAGACTTTCGGTATTCAACTATTGGTTTGGTTCAGTTTTTCATTATCCCCCATGATATCAGTATCAGTTCAGTTTTTCAGTATATTGCCCATCTCTACCAGTTATGGTAGTTATTATTGGTGAAGGGTAAAAATGAATGTGTGACAAGCTGGTTTATGTCCAGTATTCTTTGTCTTTGATTTTAGTTTTATTATAATTACACATTACATATATTACAATTCACAAGTGAATTCATCAATTTTAATTAACTCTAAAATCCAATAACTCACAGCTTGATATATAAAAATTAATATTTTTCCAAATTCCTTTAACTATATGCACACTGATGTCACAATTCGAAGCTACTAACTTACCGATAATGCAATGTCGAATATAATCAATACAAGAATAAATTGGTTAAAGTCTTAGTTGCATTATGGGAAAAGTTATTTTATCACTTGAAATTTTGATATTTTGATATTTGTGACAAACGAGGGTTAAATTGTGAGAATATGAATAATTTGTGTTTGGGGCTGTACTGCAGTATTCTATTTGAAAGATTCATTGGTTGCATTACCAAGATGTAGTGTGTAATGGTGGCAGATAATTTATGTATCTTTTGCCTTTATATCTGTAGGAATGTTGGAAGTGGTGTATAGTGCTTGTTTACTATAGTAGAAAAGTGCTGCCCTTCTGGTACAAATAGGACCTGGTGGTATCCATTGACTGAGATGAGAATCCTCTACAAAGTTGGCAGCATAATTATTATAGGGACAATAAGCCAGGGACCAGCCTAGGGGAGAATTTTAGGGAGACTTCAAGTCTCCCTCCAGAAAAAATAGGGAGACTGCAGAGTCATGTAGGGAGACTTCATAGGCAAGTGGGGAAAATTAAGAATATTCATGTACCATCGCCGCCCCTTCATATTTTCAATTTATGGTCCTCCATTAACGTACAAATAATCCAGGTCCAGTTGTCTATGATGCATCTGTGCCAGGTTAAAAAATCGCAATGTAATTATTGACTGAAAATTCCCCACTGCTACCTTCTCCTTCATGACCCCTCACCTCTTCTTCGCGCCAATCCCCCATCACCCTCCTGTGGTTGCCTTTCAACAAAGTCTACTAAGCTAATAATTTCCTAAGTCTGAAAGTGTGAACAGGACCAGATGTAAGAAGGTTGCTTGGGAGGTACTTTGTTAGTTAATAAACAAAATACATTCTGGGGTGGAGTATTTTGTAAAAGAAATTTCATTCCGCATCATTTTTATGGCATTCCGGTGTCATTCCACGTCATTTCATGTCATTCCGATGTTTAGGAGGACCCTTTTTCAAGATCGTCCACATGCACACTTGTGTCCTGATCAAAGCTTTTCTTGACATCACTAAAGCTTTTTTTCATGTGTTTCAATTCCATTCGTGTTTTTCTGGGAATAGACAGCCCAACAGTTAACAGTCGTCAGCAAATCGAAATGAAAATAATGTGTTATAAAATATGTCCGTTGTGTATACATTTTCGGCATCCTAAGCGACGTAACCTATTTTCAAACTGGGTTGTTTTGTTGAGTCGCGTAAGTCACCTATTTTCGTTTCGACACTTGAAGCTCCGACTGGAACGCAACAAAATAGAAATAAAAAAATCCGCCAAAAGCGACAATGGACAATTGATTGTCGTGTGATTTCAAATAAATGGACGTTTATTTGACGAATTAAAATGCCCATTTATCACACTCGAGCACATTCGATTTTTGAAAATACTCGTTTTCATGTAAACCTTGCATCATTCAGTTCAGCCTTTTCTCGTTTTGGCCAATTTTTAGAGGGCGACTTGTAATCGCCCCGACTATTTTTCTAGGCGACTTTGGGCTTAGAAGGGCGACTTAATCGCCCTAGTCGCCCTCACGGCTGGTCCCTGCAATAAGCTGCTAATTTGGAAAAAATATCTACTCTCAGATTTTGCTTTGTGACATGTCATGTAAAACAATGTATACAAAGTGTATTATTTATTTATTTATTGATGTTTAAGGTCACATACTTATGCACAATGGCTAATCGTGACCGTGACAGTTTTACGGGTGGAGGAAGCCGGAGAGAACCACCGAGCAACGACGAGCAGCTGTCAGCTCTCCAACATCGTAACTCTGAACTCTGCACCGCAGCACAGGCAGGGTTAGATTGGTTGAAGACAAGCGCACCATCGACGTGCAGTATGCCTCAGTACACAGCGTCATCGTGCCCCCATGTAGGCAATCGGGGTGAAGTGTCTTGCCCAAGGACATAATGCGGTTGCCGCAGGTGGGATTCGATTTGAGGACCTCTCGGCTTGCAGCCATACAAAGTGTAAGACATCAGAATGCACAATTACATAAATCTAATTAACCCTTTACCCAGCGCAGACGATATCAAAATTTATTATTTTAAATATCATTTTTTCCAATTTTTCAAAAAATTTCAACAAAACCATATCATGTGACCCCTCGTTGGAATGAGCTCAATGAGCTCATTCCAACAAGGGGTCACATGATATGGTTTTGTTGAAATTTTTTGAAAAATAATTTTTTTTTCAACTGCTGAATTTGCATATTACGTGGACGGATACGGCCGATTTGTTGGGTAAAGGGTTAAAAAGCTTTAATGCAGATGAAATTTTGGAAAATCCTGACATTGCTGAACCATTTCGTTAAAATGGTTAATCCATTAGGCCTAAAAAAAAAGTTAAGAATCTGTTTCATTTTGGATGCAGCATGCTTTTTTTTTTTATAATCAGTGCAGACTTAAAAAAATAAAAATTAAATATTTCATGTCTTGATATTTTACCCAAGTTAATTTATTTCTTTATTTGTGTTTTAGGTCACATATTTCTGCACAATGGCTAATCATGACCAAAAGACATGGAGATAATGCCAAGTTTAATCAATCGTTCATACCCATGTTGCCTATTTTAGAAGACTTCCACCCCAAGCATTTGTGACTGGGTCCTAGTTTACCAGTAAAACAGCATGTTACCACAGTAAACATGCACTGCTTCACTTCCAGGGGTTTCCAAGTTAATAAACTTGATAAATTTGTCCCTTGAATGCAACAAGGCTTTCCAATGCTTAAAAAAAATAATAATTAAATGGTTTGTCTTATATTATACCCATGTTAATAAAATTGGGAAATTTGTTCCTTGAGTGCAACAAGGTTTGCAATGCTTTAGCATTGCAAAGCCTTCTTGTACTCAAGGGACAAAGTACACCACCACCCATGCTATTCTGTAGATTATGAGGCCTAAAACATAAAACAAGCCAAGAACAAGAACTTTTGATGGCAAAAAAATAATAAAAATAAAAAACTGACAAGCAATTTTACAAAAAATGGCCTGAGAGACAGATGATCTATTTTGCCCAACATAATGGTGATAACTAGGCAGCACCATTCACAAAAATCATCTTTCAGATGTTATTATTCTCCTGATTTTTGCCTCGATGACATAGTTAACCCTTAACCCAACATCATGAAAAGCAGACGACACTTGCAAAAAATGTTCTTGAATAATTTTTTTCATTTTTTTTCTCAAAAACATAGGTTATGACTCCTCGTTGGAACAAGCCCGTCGAGCTCGTTCCAATGAGGGATCATAACCTATGTTTTTGACACAAAAAATAATTAAAATTAATTGGTGAGTTTTGGGAATAGCGCTGGCTGGTTTTGGCCGTTACGATGGGTAAAGGGTTAATGACTCTTCACTGGACTGAGCAAGTAGCTCAGTCCAATGAGGAGTCCTAAGCTATGTTTTCCAGGCAAAAAAATGAAAACTTTTAGTTCACGAAAAAAAAATTCATCATGTATTATTAATGTTGGGTGGTAGTCGAGGGGAGCACAGAATACCTCCTCCCCCCCCCCCCCCCCTTTGTCGGAGAAATCCTAATGCCATTACTAATACTGAATTAAGAGAAAATGGGAAGAAAATCTGAGCTATTAGCCCAGTCCAATGAGGAGGCCAAAGCTATGTTTTCCAGGCAAAAAAAATGAAAACTGTTCATGAAATTATTTTACAAAAAAAAAAATTCATCATGTATTATTAATGTTGGGTGGTAGTCGAGGGGAGCACAGAATACTTCCTGCCCCCCCCCCCCCCCCTTTGTCGGAGAAATCCTAATGCCATTACTAATACTGGATTAAGAGAAAATGGGAAGAAAATCTGAGCCCAGTCCAATGAGGAGGCCAAAGCTATGTTTTCCAGGCAAAAAAATGAAAACTGTTCACGAAATTATTTTTGCAAGTGTTTATGTACTATTCATGTTGTGTAGTAGTCAAGGGGAGCACAGGATAACCCCTCCCTCCACCCCACCCCTTGTCAGAGAAATGCTGGTAATGGTTTAACTGGTGGAGTGCTGAATTATTTTTGATGGTGGAAATTTGCTTACATGTCTTTGCCTTGTTACAATTTATGGGAGAGTGCCTAGAGGCACTACTGCCCATCTCTAGCCTAGAGGCACTCTCCCATTAATTGTAACAAGGCAACTCCACACAGACTAAATACTTTTACTTCAAAGATTATATGAGGCACATCCACAGAATACGAAGCCATGAAATTGAGGCACCTACACTTCAGAATATAGCCCAAATATGGGCTTCTAGCACTCTACCAGTTAAGGGAAAACAGAAAAAAAATCTGCCATCTGGAGCTCAGAACATCAGTATTATGATATAAATATTTGATTAATATATCCATTAGCATCATGTCCATGATCTTACTGAGAGACTGACTTTCAATCAGGGGACATCACTTATTTAATTCATATTAATGAGAGGTACCTTAGCACACACTTTCCCTTAATTACATTTACTGATGAATAAATCATTCTTAAACTAGCTGACCAATTATCTTTCTCATTTAATAGAACTGGCTTCAACAGTTCCAGATGTACTATTATCCATTTATCTCCAACAACACATTGAGTTTGTGATTCAGGAATGGTTAATTAGGGAGTTCAAGATAAAAAATAAACAGTATTAATTCTGTTCAGATGATTTATGTCCTGGTTCCTTCATACTTGGAGGAAATTTGAAGTCATTGATTTGTCATCAGCATGCACATGTATCCTAGTCCCTTAGATAAGCATAGCCACACATCTGTTGGCTATCCTAATGTCAACTATTTAACCTCCTGTTTATCCAAACACACCTGTATGGATTTTATACAAAGCTAATGTGTAAACTGCACTGTTGTAGTAATATTCTGGTTTTGACTTTTATCATCTCAGTGTTTTTTGTCCAGGCAATTTTCTTCCATGTTTTGAGCAATTAGATGAAGGGTTGATAACTATACTGATGAGTCATTTCGAACTAACTCATCTTCTAATCGACTATGTACAAAAGTCTTCCGAAATTAGGAAGCCTCGAACTTATAAGTTATAAACCATGTGGCATAATACGGTACAATCACTGAGAATCGCCCAAATGGGGTCATCTCAGCCAGAATTTTTTTTTTTTTTTGATCTTTCATAGAAAAACCATGCGGATTCAAATGTGGTTGGTAATGATTCAATACACAGGTTTTGATAACATCCGTATTGAGATTATTTATTTATTGGTGTTTAAGGTCACATATTTATGCACAATGGCTAATCATGACCGTGACAGTTTACGGGTGGAGGAAGTCTGAGTACCAGGAGAGAACCACTGAGCAACGACGAGCAGCTGCCAGCTCCCCAACATCGTAACTCTGCACTGCAGCACAGGCAGTGTTAGATTGGTTGAAGACATGCGCACCATTGACATGCAGTACGCCTTAGTACACGGCATCATCGTGCCCCCATGTGGACAATCGGGGTTAAGTGCCTTGCCCAAGGTTCAATATGAGGAATATTCTTTAAAAATCTTTTCAAGGACCCCCCCTCCCCGTGAGAATCTTGTGATATATGGTATATTCCATTACTTAGGGAAGTCAAGATACAAGTTTTAAAAATCAAGTCCCTGGGCTAATATTTGGGTTCTTTAACTTAGTCCAATATGAGGCAGAATCTTTGAAAATCTGCTTGTAAAGATCCAATGGTCAGAATCCTTTGGGGGAGGGGGTGCTTAGTCAGTTCAAGTTTGTGCCAAGTTAAATCCCTAGGTTCCATTACTGGAAATCTGGGCATTATTTGTGTAGTTGCAACTCAGTTCCAGAAAATCATTTTACTGGACAATAGAGTTTTGGATAGTTACATGACCTCGTTCGTCTGTGGTGTTTACTAGCCATGGATACAAATTAAATCGTTCTTTAAACAACTTCAGGTGAGCGCTTCAGGCCCCATGGGGTCTCTTGTTTTGGGATATCCGGGGGTTTTTTGCGGCAAACTAGAAAACCAAATTGCAAGAACCAGCAAAAACCAGCTGAACGGTTTTACTTTGTATAAACAGATCATACTATCAGACTGGGAGGGAACTGAACTAGTGCCCCCCCCCCCCCCCCATGGACTCCCATCACTTACATGTAGTTTATCGCTCAAAGGGATGAATGTCAAGTTCCCATTGTCACATCTTCTCCCTTGTGAACTCGTCTACCCGATTAATTAAAAAAGGAGAAAATGCAACATTGAGAACACAACATTGATTCGTTGAACTTCATCAATTTGTTAACATTATTTATGTTTTGTGTAACTCAGTAGGCGTATTAATTGATCCCCTAGAAACATTAACCATTTGATACTTTTGTGCATCTTGTGACGTACGAAATCCAACAGCGCATTGATACTTTGTGGTCAGTTGTTTTGTTATTCCGTTTTTTTAAAGTTTAAACCTCAATTCCTATTTTCTCCCGAATAGTGCTCAGTGACATGCATTGAGCCAAATGTAATCGCAGTTTAAAATACTAATATAATCCTGCTGTCAAGACTTCTTAACTGGTTGAGTGCTAGAAGCCACTATCAGGGCTTTCAAAAAATGAGAATACCAGAACAAAAGCCAACACTTTCCTTGCTAAAATTTCTTATTCCGTCAAACACAAATAATATTTTGTTTATATAAATTTGTTTTATTACACATTATTGGAGAGTGCCTGTTGGCACTCTCCAATAATTTGTAATAAAACAAGTTTTGAATAACAAATTCAGACCACCAAAAATAATTTAGCCTTCAAGCAGATAATCACTAATGTAAAACATATCTGTTTTTTTTGTACTTCTGACGTTTGACTTCGCATTTTGAAAATCGTTGAAGAAGCTGTATTCCCAGTGACGATTGAACGTCAGGATAATTAAAGTCTCAAAGGGTTAAGGCTGATCCAAGGGAAATTTGGCTGAACCCAGTGGATATACTTACAGACAGGGTCATTTGAACAATGAGTGGTCGGGCACGTGATATGGTTTTGTTGAATTTTTTTTTTAAATTTGAAGAAAAAAGTGTTGATATCGCGTGCATTGGGTAAAGTTGTGAAGTCTTAGCTGCATGAAAAGGCTAAGACAATTTTCAGAAATTTTTACTACACCAAAACCTGAACATTTACTCTAAGAACTCCAGGAAATGAAGCAGTGCTTCTTTACTATGGTAGACAAGTTTTTGGTTCTATTGGTATAATAGAACCCAGAGATGGCGGAACCAGGGAAGGGGTGCACAGGGGATATGTGCCCCTCCACTTTTTCCACAAATATGTTGCGCGGTTACACCATTCCCACCAGAGCTATATCCTTGTAGTATAACAAAATTAACCTTTTACATTATGACTTGGGCATCGGTTGATTTTGATGTCCTTTGATCTGATAATAGAGCAGCGAAGGAGAAAAGATATCCACAAGTCACGAGTTTCATCGGTTGTCGGATTTTGATGCCCTTTTGTATGGTCTTCTGTTCGTTGGACGGATTTTGATATCGTTTTCGAAAGAAAAATGGAGTATTCTTATTCACCACATTTTACCCATTCCTCTGTATTCAGTTACTCAAGCATTGCATTCATTAAAGATTTTAAACTTTCACTTATTATTTTAAAGAAATACTTTATTAACGAAAGTAATTCTTTAAATTGATAATAAAGCCATACAAAATAAATTAATTGATTTTCAGACCATTTTTTTCGAATCGGTGAGGGAGGGAGGGTTTTATTTTTAAGTTTTGTTCTGCAAAAAGTGAGCAAACATGGATAGGATTTCGGATGTCTTTATACAATCAGAAATATAGAAAGTGCATATTTATACAAATAAATTCATTTTTTAATTTGAAAAATAAAACATTCTTCTAAAAACAAATTGCAGTTCAAGGGCTTCATATTCTTTCGGACCTCTTCATATTATCTTTGAAGTAAAAGTAGTTAATCTATGGGGATTTGTCTCTTTACAATTTATGAGAAAGTGACACTCTCCATAAATTGTAACAAGGCAAACATATTAGAGACTCAACTAAATAAATATGCATCAATCATATTTATTTATTTATTTATTTATTGGTGTTTAAGGTCACATACTTATGCACAGTGGCTAATCATGACCGTGACAGTTTTACGGGTGGAGGAAGCCGGAGAGAACCACCGAGCAACGACGAGCAGCTGTCAGCTCTCCAACATCGTAACTCTGAAATCTGCACCGCAGCACAGGCAGGGTTAGATTGGTTGAAGACATGCGCACCATCGACGTGCAGTACGCCTCAGTACACAGCGTCATCGTGCCCCCGCATCAATCATATATATTCGTATATGGATGCTATCTCCTGTCCGTTAACCATGTCTGGTATTATTTGTCTATTATCATTTTGTGAGCTTTATGTCATTGTTATGTACCATTCTATGGAACTTACAACAATAAAGTTACATATATATCAAAAAATGTTAAACGTTTCGTGAGTTTGTACTAATATTGGAAGACACTGAAGACAATAAAAATGTCCATTGATGGGTTTCACGTTCAATGAGAAATTGCCTTGAGAATCAAAACATGGTTTTTTTTAGCCTAATACAAGAATTTTTCTTCGTGTACATGGTTTTTCGATTGTCACATATACTTCTAACTCGTATACATATCGATTTTTCAAATGAGGATATTTTTGCATAAGGAAAACTGGGTCCATCAAATTGTCAACTTTTTTCAGATTAACAACGTTCAGAGAAAATGTTGACATTTTGGTCGACCAGCATATTTTTGACAGAGAGGGTCGTACCTTGGTCTCCCTATTCGGTTGAGTGAAAAGGAACCCAGTCGGATTCACATCCATTGGTTTGGGTTGATTTTAACAACTTATTTTAGTATAAAAATCACTGCCTTGGGCTTGCAAGATAATTTGATTTCAAAGAAGGGTTTTGGGCCGGTGGCGTCGCGGTAACCGGTTCTCATCAGATCACCGAAGTTAAGCAACGTCGAGCGCGGTTGGTAGTTGGATGGGTGACCATCTCGGCGACTGATTCGTGCTCCCGCGTTGTGTCCTTGGGCAAGGCGCTTAACCCCGATTGCCTACATGGAGACACGATGACGCTGTGTACTGAGGCGTACTGCACGTTACGATGGTGCGCATGTCTTCAACCAATTTTACCCCGCCTGTGCCACTGTGCAGAGTTACAATGTTGGAGAGCTGACAGCTGCTCGTCGTTGCTCGGTGGTTCTCTCCGGCTTCCTCTTCCCGTAAAACTGTCACCGACATAATATGACCCTCCTTGTTAATGTGTCGTTAAACCCTAATAAATAAATAAATAAATAAATAAGGGTTGGACTTTATGGTAAGGATATAAAGTTCATCATAATTCACTTGTGTAATTTTAGGGGTTAAATCGCGTTTTCTATTTTCTGAACACTGTGTGGGGTGGAGAGTTGAACTAATATTCAGCATTACCATACAATAAACATATTCATTCTTGAAATGTGTCTATCAACAGTCGAGGTAACTGAAGAAACTGCTTCATTCCTTCTTGAAATAAAATATGCAAGTAAAACAATATTTGGATTATATTCTTTCCATGGAAGCCGTTGAAGATAACAGATAGGTGTGTATGTGATAACAGAATGGATAGAGCACAAACAGTAATCAGTAATCAATCAAATAGAACCAGTCGGCTCACTGAGTACTCTGCTTTGTGTGAACAGAAAGATCAAATGTTCATTGAATATTTTATACAAACAATGTCTGTAGGGAGAATTATTTTTTTAAGTATTTCTATCTCCAACATTTCGAATATCTTTGACTAGGTGTTGTTATTTAACCCTTTGAACACCAGAGGTCGCTTTATCGGCCCAGGGACATTGTACGCCATACTTTCATTAAGTAGAATGCCTGCTAAGTTAAGGGTGGGGTTGACCAATGAATATTTTCAACGTGCAGCCCTAAGGCTGCACGTTGAAAATATTGATTGGTCTGCCCCCAAATAATAAATATGGACTCTTCTAATTGCTGCATATGAACTGACATGGAAGATACCACCGGGGTTCAAAGGGTTAAAAGTTCTTTGAGAAGGACAACAACCTGCCCATCATTAGCATTTGTAGTGTGTGTAGCGTAATACTGGGGCTCTATGGTTCGTGCTTTGGGCAATGGTTTGGGAGGGGTGCGAAAATTTTATGGGTAGGAAAAGCTACGCCACTGGAAGAAATTAAGGGGTTTACTGGATTACATTTGTCCGTCCGTTCGTTGGGCGGGCCGTCTATGCAACCGCGTTGCATTGTTATTCCAAAAACATCGGGTGTATATGAATCGCCCATGGTATACCGATTCAGCAATATTTCTGGAAAAGGATATGCACCAACAACGATTTTCATTTTTTTTCTCATTTTTAGAAGAACAGAGGTGTGGCACTTAATCAGCTTAAATTATCTGTTGCCTTTGTACAAACACTTTACTGGTAACATAGGATTCGGCCACCAATGCCTGGGAGGTAGTCCTCTAAAATGGGAAAGATGGGTATAAATGAATTTCTGCACTCAACTCCCTGTGTCCGTGTTGTGGTCATTATTTCATTGTGAGGAAATATGTGACCTTAAACACCAATAAATAGATCTCAGTGGCCCTGATTTTTCGTCCAATTCAGGATATATTTCATTATGCTGTTTCATATGTTGTTGAAATAAACAGAATGGATTCCTAGGTGGAAAATCCACCACGCATTTTTGTGGTAATCCTCTCGGATCATTCACCGTTTATCCCAATCAGAGAGCTGGTCGCATGTTTTATGAAAAAAAGAAAAATATGAACGAATAACATTTCAGCCACTTGACCTCAGGGTTCAACCACAAAGTCTGGGTTAGCTGCAGTATTGCTTATGCACATGCCCTTTCATTGATAAGAGTTACTCAACAAGTGTTACAAAAATAATTCACCCACCCTCTACTGCATATGTGGAAGAGGGTTCTGTGATAACAAGTGATGCCGGGAAGTCATTTAGGACAAAGAGACAACCCACGTCCAAAATTGTGAAGGTTATCCTGCTTCAAATGTTGAAGTCTGCGATTTTTCCAGAGAACAAGGTTCATTTTTCGGGTCTCAGCTGTTCCAATGCACGAAACACATGCCAAATCAAGATCACCAGACGTTCAAGACGAAAGAAAATGCAAACCGACGAATATTCGAATCTCTTTGCCCTTGTGTTTTGATTCGTCAAACGGTCAGACTAGCTGATGTCACAAAAATGATATCGATAATAGACAGATTAGCGGAACATAACAATTTTCAGTGTCACGCAGATGTTGGTCGAGGACGGTGCATGGATATATCTCCCATACACTAGATATATCTCCCATGCACCTCCGATCCTCAATCATACAGCAGTGTATTACCTGAAGGCCTTTAATTTTCGACGTCAAAGATTTGCAGATATTCTTCCAAGTATAGAGGTGCACTGAACAAAGGGCAGGGCCGACGGTTTTTAAGGGGCTATATAAGTAATGGAATTTTGTTTATTTGGAAAATTCTCACCTCTGATATTCCTTCAATTCAAATTGAATATACACAAACTATACATCAAAATGAAGCTTGGGAGGTATAAAACATGAAACACATAGAGTCGACCGTAGGGACCACTGGTTCCTGGAAGTCTGCTACCGTATTCGTACCAAAACTGATAATTTAATATTTCACGAGAACAACTTGTGGCCAAATGTGCTTTACATATCCAAGAACAAAGCTAGGGTATCAAAATTCTTCAAAACACAGCGACAGAACTGCATGGGGGTAAATTCCAAAACCTTTGCTTCTGTTTACATATGAATTTACTTTCGATTTCCGGTCGACGTCATCGGGCGGAAAAAAAACTTTTATATACAACGTCGTGTAAAATCAAATAATGAGAACGATCACCTTAATACAGTATACTGTTTTTAGATAGAGACTGCACAGTTGCCATATTCAATGCAAGGTATCATGATACCTGTTGAAATTTCTTAGAATTACGATTTTGTTTTTCGATGGAAATTCGTTGTATCGAGTGATTTGCGCATGTCTGTCGAGCACGGAAACCATCTTCAATAAAAAATGCAGACAGTGTTGTCCTTTTCTAAAATGCAGTCCTGTCGCTGCACTCGAAAGTGTTTTGAAAGCCTAGCTTTGTTATTGAATATCTGAAGCACATTCGGCCACGAGTTCTTGCGAAATATTATTTTATTATCAGTTCTGGTATGAATACTCTAACAGACTTCCAGGAACCAGTGGTGTCTTCTATGAACTCTATGAGTTGATTGCATACGTGTTTCGTGTTCTGTACACTCCAACCTTCATTTTGATGCGTAATTTGTGTATATTTAAACTGAATTTAAGGAATATCAGAGGTGAGAATTTCAAAATAAACAAAATTCCATGACTTATATAGCCCCTTAGCTTGCCCTTCGCAAATGTACTATTTGAGCCATGCTTTGTTTCAAGTCACATTTGGCCCGTGTTTTTTACGCAAAACTTGCGCCTGGTACTTAGCTTGCAGACAGCGTGTTACTGTTAGGTCAGATGTCATAATTCGTTAATTTCAGCTGTATTTTTCATTTGTAATAGATGATTTACAAAACTCGAACTCAGTTCCGGAAACACCCATCTAGTTAGCCCATCATGAAAAAACTAAAAGTTAGGTAAAAAAAAATAATTAACATTTGTACTAATGAACGGAGGCGATTCCTTTTTAAGCTAACCATCTGATTTGCAATTTGATCAGTGAGCAACCCCGCAACCACGTCTTGAAACACGAGACACTATAGTCGTTAAAAAGGCAGCATTTACCTCACATAGGTCAAGAAGCAGCTTTAAACATTTGTCTTTTGTTTCAATTCCATAACTTAACATCTCATCAATGGAACAAGCTCAGTGTGGAAACTCTGAAAGAGGGGCAGTGCTTGTTTGCAGGGGAACACAAGTTCTGTTCTACAGGTAAATTTGGACCTGGTAACCAACTCCTGTAGTGGAACTATCCTCCGAAGTTGGCAGCATGGGTCGAAACGATTGGTTTAAATTGGTGCGTTACTTGTGTTGCGGCCATGATAGAGTCTCTGAATGCTGGAAATGACCTTTACCGAACGCAGACGATTTCAAAATTTATTATTTTAAATATCATTTTTTAAATTTTTTCGACGAGCTCGTTCCAAAGAGGGGTCACATGACATCGTTTTGTTGAAATTTTTCGAAAAATAATTTTTTTACCTGCTGAATTTGCATATTATGCGGGCGATTCGTTGGGTAAAGGGTTAAAACCCTCTGCACTCTAATGCCAAATTCTGATGCATAATGCAACTGCGAATTTAACCCATTCAATCTTGTTTGACCGAGTTCAGAAATGAGCTCTGTCAAACAAGACTGAATTGGTTCGATTCCTGGCTGCATTATGAAAAAAAGTTGCAGGTCGAAATTTTGGTGTATTGACATCACAGCGCAGGGGGTTAACATAAATGATAAAGAATACTAATTTAGCAGAGTACTGACGTCTCTACTCATTGTGTCTGTTCTCCAGAGGCGACTGCAGCTCCGAAGAAGTGTTGGGGGGGGGGGGGGGGGACAAATATTCAAGATGGATTCGTACAAGTGCGGTTAGCATGGTTCTCTGGCCTTGGTGGGTGCGAATGAAGGCGGTATTAAGGGAAAGGGGCACTGTTATTGATCTACTCTACCTTCCAAGAAAGTTGACATCCTTTCGCATGCCTTTTGTATAAGAATCCCTCGGTTCACGCCACGAAGCTTCGCGCCTTCGTTGCCAGCAATATCCATTGTTCGTCCGTCGTTAATGTATTTCCCATCATCTTTGTTAGACACAAATTTTTCATCCATATAGAGAATCTATGAAATTTGGAAGGAAAAAACGTCAGATCCCAATTTGAATGGCCTTTGTTGCGTTTAACATTTTAGCTGATGTGGCAGATTTCTTAGTTGCACCTAAAACATTGCCGTTCGAAATATTGTAAACGTACTGGTAATCAGCTGTCGGTACTTCCACCTGAGCATGTATTACGGTGAAAATACCGCATTAAACTACTTTTGGCAATGCCGATCTATTTTTTTGTTAGAGAGTTGGTTTTCCTTCTTTACACAAGAAGGCTAGCTGTTTGATTTGTCATACAGAGTAGACAACTGAAGGCTGCAGAATAAAAATATTAACGGGTAGAGTTCCGGAAGCCCATATTTGGGCTTTATTCTAAAGTGCAGGTGCTTCAACTAAAGGCTTATAATAGTCTGTGGATGTACGTAACCCTTTGAACACCAGAGGCCGTTTTTCCGGCCGGTCATAAGCTACGTCAAAATGTCATTAAGGGGGGGGGGGGGGGTGGCTACAAGGTATATGCGTGGTGTAGACCAATCAATATTTTCAACGTGCAGCCATGAGGCTGCACGTTGAAAATATTAATTGGTCTAACCCCAAATAATAAATATGGACTCTTCCAATTGCTGCCATTGAACTGGCATGGATGATACCACCACGGTTCAAAGGGTTAATATCTTTAAAGTGAAATTATTTCGTGTGTGTGTGGATTTGCTTTGATGCAATTTTTGTGCCCTTAGGCACTCTCCCAAACATTATAACGGCAAAAACATGTGAATAAATTTTGATGACTAAAAATAATTTAGAACTCGACCAGTTAATTCGTCTACCTTAAAAATTCACTCTTCTACAACAAGGTAACTTTCGAACCGATCGATGCCATTTTGCAAAAGCGTGAATTTATTTATTTATTGGAGTTTAACATTTTCAACAACCAGGGTGCCCTACTGTCTGACAGTTTTAAGGGTGGAAGAAGTCAGAGAGAACCGGCGAGCAACTGTCAAGACTACCCAACGTACTAACTCCACACAAGCAGGGTTAGTACTGGTTGAAGACAAGTGCACCGTCGACTTGCCACCATACCCCCACGTGGGCAATCGGGATTAAGTGCCTTGCCCAAGGACCCAATGCAGTTACCCCTGGCGGGGATCGAACCTTGGACCTTTTGGTTTGAAGTTCAATGCCGTAACCACTGAGCCACTGCCACCCTAAAAGCAGGAATTAAAGTGCTGAGTGCGTTCTTTCTGAAACACTCTATTGTACACGAGAGTTTTTATATCCTGTAACTTTGAAGAGTAACAGTCATTATCCCCGTGGGAACCCGGGATGCGTCGGAGTGCTTGTTTACCGTGGTCATCAAGTTCTGCTTTACTTGTAAAATAGCACACTGTGACCAATGCCTGGGTAGAAGTATTCTAAAGTGGTACAGGTATAAAAGATTGGCTAAATTTGACTTCATAATTGTGTTGTGGACATAATGCTGTCCTCTTGGATCTTACACGCCAGCAAATAAGTGATCGTCGTAATATTTACGTTAGTAGTGACAGCAACTGCTTCCCAGCACATATACTGTAATTTTTACAGTGGAGTGGGTGAAATGCAGCTGAGTAATTGGTAAAAAGATTGAGGATGAATGTGAATATGGAAACTCCCCCTTAAAAGTGTCTTCTGGATCTAATTTCATTTTAGAATATTTGTCATTCGTTCATCTCCTCTTTACAGGATGGTTATGTTTTTCTATTAAATTTAAGACATTCCCAGTTATGCCATTTGTGAATCTAGATTCATCTCCAGTTTTATCAACATTTTTATTGACTTCAGGGTTTCATTGTTACCATGTGACTAAACAAAATGCTGTCTGTTATCACCATTTCAGGTAGAGTGGGACTGCCATTGACCAGTCTTCAAATGCCAAATATCTGAAGTGAATTAAGAAAGCAGATCAAATCTTATCTTAGCTACTTGTCGGTACTTGATCAAACATGAGAGGAATTCTCAAGATATTTATCCGAAATTATCTCACAAGAAATGTGATAAATGTCATCTGAGAAGCTTTTTGTCTCTCTCCTACAGTTGTGAGATGGACATATTCATTGTCTAATTACTTGAGACAGCCAGCTTTAACCACGATAAATAGAGATTATTACCATCATGTGGATGCACAAAATATGTATCCGAGACGAGCTCTGGGTTCTACTGGCAGATCACGACGAGTCGTGGACATAATCGTGTTCATGTGTGGAAATGTGTGTGCAAGTATGTCGTTCGCGTGTGTGTCTGTGTGTGTACATGCATGTGTATATACTTTTCCCTCCTCACTATGCCCAGTCATTTTCCTTATTCTTCTTTCATCAAATTCGTGTCATTGTACCTAATTGTTTACACACTATAAACTAAAGTGTTAAAACTGACACTTTTCAAGGTGTTAAAACCCATTCTAACTCTTAGGGTTTGATTTTAACACTCAAAGTGCAATGCTTTAAGCACTTAGACATTACAATCGTCAGACATCTGAAACTTGAATGGATGGCACTTCCCATGTGTCTAGCATTGTGGTTCTTCCAGAATCGTCCATAATTTGATTTGCGCTTGGTGGGTACATAATTAAAAAGACACAACGCAGATGACGCGGATCAGGCTCGAGAGTTCGAGCCTGATCCGCGTCATCTGCGTTGTTTCCTTTCAAGTGTCGCAACATTACACTTGTCAAGGGGTATTATTGTAACACCTGTCAAGTTCTGGGATATCTACACTTGAACAAAGTGCTAGTTCAGCACTTAGTAAGTGTTAAATACAGCACTTCAAGTGTAGTTTTTAACACTTTAGTTTTTAGCGTGTATGTACGTTATGTTTTTGTTTGGGGGGGGGGTGGTTTGTACGCGGTCATGTATCACTCGCAGATATCTACTACAATAAATATTATTATTATTATTATTATTATTATTATTATTATTATTATTATTATTATTATTATTATTATTTGGCATGACACTGAACCAAGGCCATAACGTCAAGGTCACAACCTGTACATCTGTTCCCACTTTGTCGGTCAAAGAAATGATTCAATGGACAGATTCTCTTCAAACTTCACACAGTGCATGCTCATGATTCAAGGATGTGTCATGACTTGACCCAAGATCTAGGTTGCAGGTTGTCCGTTCTGACTTTGCTTGGTTCATAAAATGATTCAACGAACAGATGCTGTTCATTCTTCACGTGGTGCTTGCCCGTTATTCAAGGGTGTGTCATGATCTTGAACGAAGGTCATAACTCCAAGGTGGATGTCACATGCCATTATAACATGGTTCGGACCATATAAAATGTTTCAACGGACAGATTTTGTTTATAAACTTTACACAATGCTTGCTCATGCCCCGAGTGTGTCATGATGACCGAGAATAAAGGGGGGGGGGGGGGGGGGGGTATGTATAAGACCTCGAAGGTGCAGGGATTTTGCGTTTTGAAGGATTGGAATCCAACGACGTTTTTCAAAACGAGCCGAATCGTGACGACTCTATCCCTGTTTCCAGGTAACTTTTCTGGTCTATTCCGTCGCCGCCACCACTCGCGTTTTGTTGTTATCTCTTGCCCCCCCCCCCCCCCCCCCCCTTTATATTTTCGACAGCTCCCTGGCGCACTCCCAACAATTCACACTCTACCTGTCGTAATCTTCAGACACAGATTGCATCGGTACCTAAACCCCAGTTTCCACTAGTTCGTAGTTGTATCGTTTTGCACACACTGGACCATTCTGTTACATGTCCCTAATGTTTTGAAAATTTAATTATGCACCGCCTTATCGAATCCATTGACTGTAAAAGCAATTGCCATTAGACATTGGTACATTTTAGGATATGCAAGTTTTGAATATAGTTGATTCTGAATTATTCTGGCAGAAAAGCTCAGTTGTGGAACATCTCTGAAACGCGATCAGTGGTCGGTTATCGGCTATGATTTTGAAGAAATGGAACATTTGAGGTACTCTTGGACACAATCTGGTGCTATTATCTGAAACTCTTTTCGAGGGAGGTCTTCGAGATTGTTACACTGCAGTATATGCAGTTCAGTGGTTACTTTCCATCGGCAGAAAAAAAATTGAACTAAAAGTAAAATCGAAATTGCCTGTCGGTTATACCCACATTGGGCACATAATATATATTACTTGGCTATTCTTACTTTCTAGAGTCTGTTTGGAACGTGTTGACGAGACAGGCAAATTTGCTGTTTATGGACCACGGACCTGGTATTTCATGAACTGCTGATGTTGTTGAATTCTCAATTTTCTTGTGGGCTAGCCAGTTAGAGAATGTCTCGATGTCCACCTGTCAGCTATTGAAGAGTATCAGATAACCTTGTGTGTTTATGGGGTGTTACTATAGGAGTGGTATTATCCCCAAACTCGGAGCTCCATGAGCTCTTCTCGGGAAGAAACTTGGTTGTCGAAAAATACCAAACAAAACTGACCGCGAAAATCGCAGTGTTCTTTGTTCTCAAGTTCCGATGTGTTTTCAGTGACTACTGACCACCTTCCTCTAGTCTATCCAGTTGGCCTCTCTCGAAGCTCATTTTACCCCAAATGAGAATGTAGACACAGTGGTGTCGTAAGCAAGAATGTTACATAAAAGGCGAATTGAGGCAAAGTGCGCTGGAGGGGGGCGGGGGGGGGGGGGGGGACAACAGACCCCTATCCTGAGGCTGGGGGACAGCGCATACCTT
Source organism: Pictodentalium vernedei (assembly GCA_031216915.1). NCBI lineage: Eukaryota > Metazoa > Mollusca > Scaphopoda > Dentaliida > Dentaliidae > Pictodentalium > Pictodentalium vernedei. The sequence goes on along the minus strand of CM062288.1, from coordinate 49,323,815 downwards.
TTTCTAGGGTCCTGCGAATATTCGAGATCGATCCCGAATCAGTCTCAGGCTTCGATTTTTTCGAATCTCTCGTACTACAATTTGTTACATTTCCAACAAAAATAGGATAAAACTGTCATTAGAAAATTCATTCACGTAGGCTCAATTCCTATTTATTTGAGTAATTGACACTGTTTAAGTGTTAGGTAAGGTGTGAATCTGGCCCAGAACATTATCCATAGTTTTGGTTTTTGAAGGCTTAACTTGTTACTATTCACGTTCTTAAGAACGTGAATAGTAACAAGTTAGGCCTTCAAAAACTAAAACTATGGACAATAGGCCTAGCTGTTTCTGCGACGGTGCTACAGAGAATATTTAGTTATTGGTGTTTAAGGTGTTCAATCCGTCGCGTAAGGGTCATCACAGTGTTCCGTAACTTCCGTTTCATGCAATATGAAATAACTTGTCTTTTAAGATTCGATTCGGGATTCGATTCGATGTCGATATCAGAGACACGATTCGATTCGAGATTCGATTCGAAAAGAAATTTGTGATTCGCAGATTCCTACCCTTTTCGCCCAAAATACACTGGTGGAAAGACTACTTTTCTAGAACTGTAATTGAGAAACTCTCGAGTATTCGTTTCTAGACAAATTTTACGTGTATCAGTGTCAATAGAGGTCGGGTATAATGACAGAGTTTGGACGATAAACACCAAAGAAAGACGTTACACAATCGGCGGGGTGAGTTCTAAAGCTGGATATCATCTAGATCATCCCTTGAGTGGAACAAGGTGACATCTGTTCACCTGAAGGGGCGATATGTATATTGATGATAAGATGGAAACTCCCGGTCTTAGCTCGTACCCAAAGTCGCGAGCGCCTTGTTTAATACCACTGCCCCCCCCCCCCCCCCTTGCATTTGGATGCTTCCGGCGCGACCTGAATATTAAGAGCGTATTGTCGGAAACATAAGTAGTTGTTTGTCGGAAAAAATCGACCACCACCCCCAATCACTGACCTTTAGTGATGCTGCTGTTTGTGCACTTCAGTAGATAAAGTGTTTTAAGTAGAACTATTTTTAATTTCAGACTTAAACTATTTGAAATATGTTTTCATCAAAGAACATTTGGCGATACATAACTGTTGGCTCATTTAGCATATTCGCTGACAGATATGGTACTTCGTGCACTCATTTTATTCCAGTTGGCCATGCATGTTTCTAAGACTGGTCGTGTATTCAATCATTTCGTTGGAATAACGCTGAAATGTAACTGGAGTTGCCCCCAAGTGTTAATGGCAGAGATTGATTTACCAGATAAATAAAACAGAAACATCGGTGTTGAAAATAAAATTGTTATTGAATGTTGGCTGTTTGTTTATACTGAGAAGCCATCAAAGACTTTTGCTAAAAGCGTTAATTAGCGACATTAAGAGAGGGTGTTATATTTATATATTAAATGAAGATTATATAAGGTTTGCAGTGTTGATGGGGAAAGAAATCTCAGTCTATGGATTTATGTTGTAATCCAGAGGTTAATAACAAACATGAAATAACCCAAATGATGCTGATAATATGTCATAATAACCCCCATCTTCGATAGTTATAATAATAATGACACTTCGGCCGGCCGCTGATTTGTCGCGGTTCTCGTATGAGAAGGCCTTGGTTACCCATGTTCTACCAAATGCCTCCCAATTCTCGCGCTTCTTCTCTCCTCCCAACACTCATTGCCCCATTCTTCCCAATCTCTTCGATTAGTATATTAACCCTCTCCTTTGAGTCGCCCCTTAACCACTTGTCCTTCATTCTCCCATCCCACTTCCCCATTATACTCCCCGTGAATCTTGTTCTTTTAGACTGTTTTTTTGGGGCATTCTATAAGAAAGTTTCCAGGGTCTCCACCACGCCCAAGTTACACATCTGGCACTCCTTTTCACTGTTTTTCCCATTTTTTCCCCTCAGCTCCAGGGACCGCGACCTCAGTTTGAACAATAGAGACCCCCCCCCCCCCAAAGGTGCCATCAAGGTACTCTTCAAAACCAGGCTTCTCTTTATCACGCAGGCCACCCGGTGAGCGTCTTTGCTGTGCGAGACAACTTTTGCTTTCCTGATATAGTCGCCTGAGTGCTAGAATGTTCTATGTCCCGTATGGGACATAGAACATTCTAGCACTCAGCCGACGATATAAAAGATAGGATGTGATTACCAACGCTTGGAACGTGAATTTTGGCAACATAATATTAGACGATGGACAAAACTCGACTTTATAATAGATACCAGAGATGGACAATAAACCGAAAAACCGAATCGATACCGATATCATGGGGGGATACCGAAAAACCGAACCGAATTAATAGTTGAATATCGAAACCGTCTGAATTTTCAAGTTTTTCTACCTTCGCTTTTTATAAGGCCCTGTTGATGCTTGATAACAGTTGAAAGGTTCATTTCATGAAAGAAGTGATTGAATTTCTTTTCAGTCTTGTTAACCCTCAAGTGAGCTGGCAGTTGTCCTGATTTCCCACTAGACTACATCCTGTACATGTCCAGTTGTTTAGCAGTTATTTCTAGCCAAGACATGAGTAGAAATCACTGCCCAGGTGATTTGTCTATTGTCAGCAAGACTTCGTAAAGATGGCGTGGTTGGGGCCACATGCGCTGAGATCATAAACGTCTGAAATGGGTCTTTAAACGTTGAGGTGCGTAAAGAAGAAGTCACAAAATTACTGTATATATGATTTGAGCTCATTGTCAGTGGCATTTATAGCGTTGTGGTAGAGTGATACAAGAACAACTTATTCTGGTTTTTTTCCTGATGTGAATTCCCCTTTGGTACTATCAGCAAATTTCAGTCTAGTCAGATACCGAAATGATACCGAGGTATACCTCCCTAAAAATACCGAAACCGACACCGAACATAAAATTCTCTACTTTATAATTGTATTACAGTTGCGATATAGCCCAATAAAACTGCTCAAGTAGAACGGTTTCCAAGTAGAATAGTTCACCAATTATAGTTAGGAAAAATAACAACCAAATGTGAAACTTTAAGATGTCAGGTCCTTATAGATTTTATAATTCTTTAGTTCCCCAGAGGAAACCTCGGAAAGTGGAAGGGCGCCTGTTTTCTGCGGTAAACATGTTTTGCTTTTCTGGTAAAATAAGACCTTGTAACCAATGGCTGGAGTGTCAAGTCCTCCAAAGGGGGTAACATAGATATAAACGATTGACAAAAGTTGATTTCATGTCTGTGTTGTTGGAGACACAGCTACTCAAAAAGACTTTAGATACAAATAATGGGTTTTTTTTGTTTCCCGAGTGGAAGCCCCCGAGAATCTTACCCAAGCGATCCACGTTTATTTAGAAGAGATTCTTTCTAGAGGGTGTCCGTGACATTAGGATTTTAAAAAGGTATTCATGGCGGTGCTTCAACAAAAACTAGTTTATTTACAAACATATGGATGGGCAAGGTCATTTTTATTCCCGTATATTCCAAATATTACAAATACACAAGAGTCGGTCATTTGCTCAAAGATTCGGCAGTCTTGGGGTCAACACCCTCTCTTCACAGCTACTGGCGGCTCCTTGGATCAGATCGCATTACCTCTGTCTTGTTCTCCTGATTTTCACTTTTAATTGTATCTTGCAGCACAGGTGCTTCACACTACACGCGCTTGGTTAATCTACTTCTTGCATCTCCCTTTATCTCACATTGCCAGTTCAGTTTCAATCATCCATCAATGGGTTAACTTTACTTCTCGCTACATGGTGACAAATCTTAAATGTTTCAACAATTTTATCAGCACCAGGGACATGGCTAGAGGTTTCCGATTGTGGGGTGTAGGGTGGTGAATTTCCAACTAGAGGGAGGGACCGGGACGGGAAAACCAAATAACTGAAATGCCAACACATTTATGATAGAATTATCAGGTTGTTATTATTATTTGGTATTATTCTGGGAATTGAATATGTGCTAAACAAATGCTCAAGCTTAGTATTTCACACTCTCCTGACATTGAATCAGATCTTAGGCAGGAATGATCAGTTTTCGATGTTTTAACATTTTGTAACTGTGAATGATGGAATTAACTCTGGATAACGATTTTACATGATGTGATTTTCTTGAAGTGGATTTCGAGGGCTTTTTTTATTACGATAAGTAAACGTACTGTAGAAATCTCGTACCGATTGACATCATGCATACTCATGAAGCTCGATATTGCTGCGTACACTGTAGTTGTAAATAGTAACAGTTGGAATTTTTGCCGATTTGAAACCGAGTTGGAATTTTGGGAAGTAAAGAAGACATCAGCATCACTGAAGAAGCTCTAAAATCCAGATAGATGGAATTTCCAACTACTCTTGACTTGCCCTCCGAATTTCCAACTATAGGAAATTTGGGGCAGGATTGGGGGGGGGAGGTGACACACCCCATCCCCTGTCTCCACGTCCCTGATCAGCACGCCAATTCATTTTGCCATGCACGGCATTTGTACGGGTCCTAGGAAAGTAACGGAAATTGAAAAATATTTTTCCAGGCCTGGAAGTCATGGAAAATATGGGAGTATTTTTGTTTCTTGTCTGGAAAAGACATGGACATTTCTCACGAAATGTAACACAGATATCAAACTTTCCCCAGTGCGACCATAAAACATCGGGAAGTTTGATTCAGTGCAAAGAATGATAATTGCGAAAGTCATTTTGATTCAGTCGTTAGGAAATGCATGTTATGTTAATTCTCCCAATTCTGTGTTTTGTTGTAGTGAGAACAAAAATGGAATGTTTTCAAGCATCTGGGGCATGGAAAAGTCCTGAATTGTCCAGGATTTTTCCTTGACCCAGATGCTTGAAAAATTTCACATTCGTTTCCAGATTCCCCCTCCCCCCCCCCCTCCCATTCGTTTCCAGCGTGCATGTCCTCTGTAACTTTATTAGTTGACGCCCCATGCACATGGTAAAATTCGGGACTTCTATGGGGCCCTTCGGGATTTGGGGGAGCCAAAGTTTCCCAGGCTACGCCACTGCAACAAAGTCTCCATCCAGATTAACTTTACTCAACTCGTTACGTAAATTTCACTGAAAACTGGGGGCTCGTTTGGAGATCCTTTTGGCAAAACATGTCTTTATAATGTGCGCAAGCATAATATAAAGCAATGAGCACCTAAAACGACCCCCACCCCACCCCAATCCAATAAATAAATAAATAAAACAATATGTATTTAAATGTTCTTATCAGTGAATCACTTTCAATACAAGTCAAAAAAGGCAAAATGCAATTTTAGTTTTTCTTGTGTTTTTCAGGATGTATGGGAATTTACACCGGTTTGAGAACTCATACTCCATGAGGCGAAGCCGAAGGGTTTATGAGTTCCGTGACCAGTGTAAATTCCCATACACCCTGGAAAACACAAGGATAACGGATTTATTTCCAAGCATTTTGGTGTACTCAATACTTTAACCTACATTGTGGGCAAAAACTGACTGTAAATTTCTTAATAAAACCAGACAAATATGGATGTCATTGGAACTGGCTCAATGTGCCAGTTCCAATGACATCCATATCTGTAATATTTTTTTGCATATAAATATTAAATTTCCTGAATTTTTATTTTTGTTCTAACATAACCGAGCAGAAGGTATGAATTAATAATTAAAAATGGATACTATTTTAGCCATATATCCTGCTACTGTGTATTCCTGTCTTTACACCGTGGTAAACCAGGGTGTAAAAAAGCTACTGTGGATTACAAGTTACACCGTACCTTTCAGCCAATCAAAACGCAGTATTTTGTTTCATTTGGACATAATCAATCAATCAATCAATCTTTATTGTACGATTATACCATTATGGTCAAGTGTACAGTAGATAATACAGTAACATAATCTTTGTTTACAAAACAAGGTTTCAACAATATTTTATGCATATTGCCATTGAGTGTATGCACACGTGCATACTCCACCCAGACACACAAGCCCACACCCACCCACACACACACCAAAATGTATGTATTTGTGTGAAATTCACTGTTACCCATTTCTTCATCATCGTTATTTATTGGTCATAGCTGTCGACTTGGGGCTGCCAGACTCCCTTTTTCGGTAACCCATTATTCAGGGATTTTGTATCATCGCACTTTAGAATGAGCTTGAGTTTCTGTTTGTCAACACTGCTGTTATAAAACCTTTCGCCCATCCCTAGGTGCCTTAACAAATTCTCTCGCTCCGTATTAAGTAAACGACAGTGAAGTAGAAAGTGTGTTTCGTCATCTACCGACTTACATTGCCAGCACAGCCTATGTTTTTCGGGTACATGGTGGTATCTACCTCTTCCAATCCCTAAGCTATGATAGCTGAGTCTGAGTTTAGATAATGCTTGTCGATGTTTCGAGATTATGCATTTCTCAAGGTATGGTTCTAATATATAATTTTCTTTGAACGTACGGTACGTCCTCAGTTTATTTTTATATACCGGGGTCACAAAGTGACTTGAGACCCTAAATTATTTTAGTTGTTAAATTTTCTGAAAACTGTTGCTAATACTGGTTATGCGAGAGAACTTGATTGTCTGTGCGCGACTTAGATGTACTCAGTAAGGTTAACTTTACAGAATCACCTCACAAAGTTAGAACTTAGAACACATTTTAATTAGCAAAACTAAGTTGGCAATTACTTCAGTTTATTTACAAAGCTGCCACTCAACAAGCTTAATGGACAAAATGAAGTAAATAAAGTTTTTGTTTCTCCACAAAGATTTCCAGGTGAATCACATTTATAAACAGGTAGGAATTATTTATAGGAATGGGTGGAATATTTACCTTAATTAATCATTAACTTGTTATTCAGTTACTTGTTCCTAGCAACTGTCTTGTCAGCTTTCTTCTGAAACACAGTTTTCAATATTCTGGAACCTTAGCGGACCAAGGTTTGTGCTGGTGTGTGATCGCAAGATGGTTATTTCAAGATGAAAATCAAGAAATTAATCAAACGTTAAAGTAAAATTAAATTAGATTTAACCCTTTACCCAATGCAGACGATATCATAATTTATCATTTTAAATATCATTGTTTTTAAATTTTCAAAAAATTTCAACAACCCAATATCATGTGACCCCTCATTGGAACGAGCACGACGAGCTCGTTCCAAAGAGGAGTCACATGATATGGTTTTGTTGAATTTTTTTGAAAAATAGTATTTTTTTCAGCTGCTGAATTTGCATATTACTCGGGCAGATGTGGCCGATTTTTGGGGGTAAAGGGTTAACGCCGTCACGTTATCTCTTTTTCTTTTCTTTACTTGAAAGCGGTATTAATTATAATAGCATGACAACAATTGATTCATAATATTAGGAATTTTTAAACACCAGACATCCTTAAAACCTTCAGAAATGAAGGTTTGACAACTCACTGTTCATCTGAAAACTGAACCTCCGACGAAATAAGTTGAAAAGCCTATGATGACATACATAAATAGCACGGATTAAATTGGCAACAGGTGCACAAAACTTTTTCTCCAGAGTACCCAGTTAAGTCACTGAAACGCAAGGCGACCAAAGTAAAGGTAGATAAAACAAAAAATGTAATTGAGAGCTAGAATTTGTCAGCCAGGAAGGATAAAATTTCCAGCGACGCCGACTGTCAAATTTATTGGCGCTCAAAAATTGTATGTACTCCGAATAATCACTTGCCCTCAGAAGGAATTCAAAAGTCGTCGTAAGGATTCAAAAAGGGTGTGGACCGCGTATATACCTACTGGAAGCGCAAAGTGCTCTTGTGATCGTCGGAGTCGAAAGAGACAGTGGTAATCGAAAGCGTGGGGTAGTAAGCTACGAGAGCTAAAAGAACCAAATGTACAGTTGGTGAATGAATTATCGTGGAGACCGTATGGCAAAGTCCGAAGTCTGACAATCGTTTTGATTGAACATTTAACTGGTAGTGTGCTGGAAGCCCATATGTGGGCTCTATTCTGAAGTGCAGGTACCGAAACTTAAAGGTTTCAAATTAAGTGGTTATCTTCGAATTATCTTTGAAGTGATATTATTTAGTCTGTTAGGATTTGCCTTGTCACAAATTATGGGAGAGAGCCCACAGGCACCAGTGCCGTATTAACCCATGGCTGGGTCCCTAGGCTTTTAGGTACTTCGGGACGGGGCCCCCTCCAGCACTTCAATCTTTCCCTCCACTACAGCCTGACTCTGGGACGGTAGGCCCTATATCCATTTTGCGGGTCTCCTGAAGAATTCTACTCACACCTTGGCATATTATTTAAATAAGCATTAAAATAATGTACTGTATATAAAAATATATATAATATACTTATGAGAGTATATATATGGCTAAATACATATGTACACGTATCGTTACGGCGCAGAGTGCAAAGTGCCTTTAACCATTGTAACCCTAAGGCGTTGGTAACAAGGCCTCAGCAAAAAAAAGTGGGGTCCCCCTGTCCCTGCGGCTTCAGCCTAGTCAGCCTTATGAATAATACGGTCCTGACTGGCACTCTCCCATGAATTGTAACAAGGCAGACACCTGAACACATTTTGATGGTCAAAAATAATTTAGCACTCTACCAGTTAAGGTTTGACGACGCGAGGCAGGGGCGTTGCCTGGCTAAATTAAGTGCGGTACAAAATATTTTTCTGCTACCAAAGCAGAAATATACCCGAACACAAGCACACACATTATTTCACACCGTGCTGGGTTAAAGAGTATGTGTCATCCACTGATGTAGGTTTAGAGTTTTTCTCGGAGGGGTGGGGGTGGATATCTTTCATGGCAATCGGAGAACCTGTTGAAGGCTTAAGTACCAGAAAGTGAAGGAATAACTGTAGAAATTTGACCCTAGAGAAGTAGCAGAGTAAGAGTACATGAAGCAAACATTGTTCGTGATAAATGGGAGAAGTCGCAGAAAAGGCCGAAAAACATTTGGTCGGACAAGATAGTGCACAGTGGAATGTGGTTTACGAGCGACAATTATCCGATTTATTATAAATAATTCGAGGTCCCATTGTCTAATGGAGGCAGATTCAAATATTAACCGTATACCTTTATCAATTACTAATCTCGGATCCACATTTATTCATTTCTGGTGATCACATTTGCCGTTTATACATTTTTAACCTTCCCTTGGAAACTCAACAAGCTAACGGCATCCATAGAAGCGAAGATGGACACAACGACAACCCATTGGCTACTATTTATGCTGAGAAAATCATCGATGAAAATAAGCCAATGGGGGAATGGGGAAAGTTTTTTTCGCGAGTCGCGTATCTATGAACGCCCTCAACTTTGGAAAAGATTCAAAGTTACGGCTCATAAGTGTATAAACGTTAAATATGAACTCCAGAAATGAATAAATGTGGATCCGAGATTAGTAATTCGATAGAGGTATACGGTTAATATTTGAATCCGCCCTCCATAGACATGGGACCTCGAATTATTTATAATAAATCGGATAATTGTCGCTCGTAAACCACTTTCCACTGTGCACTACCTTGTCCGACTAAATGTTTTTTGGCCTTTTCTGCGACTTCTCCCAGTTATCATGAACAACCCAAGAACACCCAACGGTCGTGTAATACACCACTGTAAAGCTTATTCGTCCACCTTTCCATTGATACCGGGTACTGTTGGATACGTTGTGCGAATCAAATTTGAGGGGGTATAACGAAGATGAGTGCTATCGTTTTCGAAAAGCGAGTTGTGTACCTTGTTAATATTTTTGTACCATTACAGGGGCATGTTAGCATAGATTCAAAAATGGTATCAAATATCATTTTTCTTTCGATTTCCCAGCTTGTGCCGAGTACCTGTGGTATGCAGCCAAGTTCAAAGATCACAAGTCTAATTTTGTTCGGAAATCGACGCTGTTATGGGCTGTTTATTTTCCCACTTTTGAGGACAATTTGCACGCAGACAACAAACTGTTGATGCAATGTGGTGTGTCATTACTTACAAAGATATACAGATTTTATTTCCAGTTATAGATATTCAAATTAATGACTCCCCACGAGGGTTTCTATTATCATGTTTTAGGCAGAAGGGTTAAATGAGAATGGGTGTAACAGTAGCTCTTCATCAACCATCAATCGACCACGACGTCGGAAACATCTGCTAAAAACACTAGCTGAGTACACTTAAATGTTGAAACAGATATATAACTAATGTCAGTTTTATTTCTCGTGCCTGCTACCGATATGAATCTTATCGGATAGCTTGAATTCTACACCAAAGAATTTTTTTTCTGAGAGTTTCAATGGTTTTCTTTTTCAGTTCAGTTTTCCATGTTATAACATATTTTCTTACACCTGAATCAAACAAGCCCATTATAATGTTGCGATGAGAAATGTTTGGATCAGTTTAACCCTTTGAACCCCAAATGGAATCTTCGGCATGGCAACAATTGGAAGAGCAGTGGCGTAGCGGAAAATCTTGTGCCCCCCCCCCCCCCTCCCCCACCGCGAGATAGAGACGGGGGCCCTTTCATAATGGTGGTTGCCTTTAAAACGGGAGCAAATTTAGTGTTGTTGCCGTGCACAGCATACAGGATTTCACGTAGTATATACGCCATAAATTAAATGAAGGTATGGCCTATAGGATCGATTCTAAAAGTACGACTCTGTAGATTTTTTCATTACATGTTTTAAGTTTCACCCCCACCATGCAACGATACACACACGCACGCCCAACATGTGTGACTTGCGAGACACCATGTATGTATAATGTTCATTTCTCACCCCTATCAGTTACAATGATGTAGCGTTCACTTAACCCTTTACCTAACCTGAAAAGCAGACGACACTTGCAAAAATAATTCTTGAATAACTTTTTTTTTTCTCAAAAACATAGGTTATGACCCCTCGTTGGAACGAGCTCGACGAGCTCGTTCCAACGAGGGGTCATAAACTATGTTTTTGAGACAAAAATTGAAAAAAAATAATGAAAATTAATTGGCGATTCTTGAAAAAAGCACTGGCCGGTTTTGGGCGTTACGTTAGGTAAAGGGTTAAAAGAATAATACATAGACTACAAAGAGTACGTCGTGTGGAAGTGAGAGTTTGAAATTATGTGTATTTGGTACACAGTCTCGCTCTCTTTCTTCCAGTGTTGGGACGTCCTTCAAGACGCCCCCCCCCCCCCCCCCCCCCCTTCTAGCCGCAATGCAGGTCCATCCTCTACGCCACTGTGGAAGAGTCCATATTCATTGTTTGGGGTAGACTAATTAATATTTCAATGTGCAGCCTTCGGGCTGCACGTTATAAATATTGATTACTCTACCCCACACATTGACTTAACAATCATCCTTCTAAATGAATTTATGGCATGTGTTCCTGGACTGAAAAAGCGGTCTTTGGGTTTTTAGGGATTAACTCTTCTAGCGCGGAATAATCTGAGAAACAGAATTCTTAGCGCCTAATATTCATCAGGAATTTTACAAAAAGTATAGGTTGTTAGACTAAAGCGTTATTATTTTAAAATATGTTCTTATGATCTCATTGACAGTTTTTCAAACGATTTCCTGTATATATTTGAATGGCACCTTTATACTTTCAAGGGACGATATCGTTGTTCATGGATAGGACATAAATGATTCATGAGACATAGGAATACGTATGTTTGTTCAACCCTTTACCCAACGAATCGGCTGCATCCCCCCCCCCCCCCCCCCGCGTAATATGCAACTTCAGCAGTTGAAAAAATATTCTTTTTCAAAAAATTTCAACAAAACCATATCATGTGATCCTCGTTGGAACGAGCTGGTTTTGTTGAAATTTTTTTTAAAAATCTGGAAAAATGATATTTAAAGTTATAAATTTTGATATCTTCTGCGTTGGGTAAAGGGTTAAAAACACCTGGAAATGAACACACACAGTTTGCTAAAATGACTACTGCAGTATCTTTCCGTGGTCTGCCGTCTGTCGACTTTAGTCGCCTGTCGCGCCAAAAGAGTTAACCAAAACCCTATGAATGATACCGTCTTGTGCACGACCATCTACAAGGAAATGGGCGAGTCTATTTTGTATTTGTTGAGAGGTTCAGAAATAATTTAATACACCAGCCCCGTAGGAGAGTATCCGTTAAATTATCAGTGAATTTTCTTCACAATTTGTTATTTACTTGGCTTCCTTATCATGGACAAGCATTTTCGCAAAAATTCGCGCAAAGCTGATTAAAAGGGTTAAAACACTTTTTGTGCAGATTATTTGTGTTGAAAAGAGACTATATAACTCTTTCTCAAACACTGATCATTAGGTGATCATTAGGTGTGATGTAATGACGTAGGATGCATTTCGAGCTTTGATTGGGCACTGTCGTACACGGGCACCCACACACTAATATACCAGTGATGGTCCATATGTCAAAAGGGTAGGATACTTTAGTAGGGACTTTTTTGTTCAATGGGGAACTAGATTTAATTAACTACATGTTGAATTGTAAGCTATTTATCCAACCTATATATGTTTTGCGCATTCAGGTTTAACTAATAGTCGATTATTCTAATAGGAAATAAATAATTTTATAATAATAATAATAATAATAATAATAATAATTGATTTTGTAAAAGCGTAAAACCACGAAGAGTGCCCTAAAACGCTTCACAGAAATAAAATACACTTTTCTGAAAATAAAGAGTCACATGTTTCAGTTTCCTTTAGGGAGGTTCAGGAGAATGCTTCAGTAAATAGGAAAGTTTTAAGATTTTTTTGAAGATGTTGATAGTTTCTGAATTTCTGACACTAATAGGCAACGCATTCCACAATCTTGGACCCACGATGGAGAACACACGATCATTAGCCAGATTAGATCTGCTAAAAGGTATGACTAGTTGAATTTGTTCTTTAGATCTCAGACTGCGTGATGGAGTGTATACAGTGATGAGCTCTTGCAGGTAAACTGGAGCCAGTTTGTGGATACATTTGAATACTAAGATCAATATTTTGAAATTAATTCTCTGTTTAACTGGAAACCAATGTAATTGTCTTAAAACAGGTGTTATGTGTTCAGAGCATTTGGTACCAGTAATTATCCTAGCAGCAATATTCTGAACTTTTTGAAGCTTCTGAATCAAATACTGCGGCAGCCCCACTAACACTGAATTACAATAGTCTAGTTGTGAGGTGATGAAGGAATGCACAAGTTTTTCAAGTGCTGACTGGTTAAGATAAGTTCTCAGTCTTCCAATATTCCGAAGCTGCCAGTAACATTTTTGACATATTTTATTGATATGGATGTCTAGCTTTAAATTTGAGTCCATAATCAGTCCAATATTCCTGGCCGATTCACTTTTCATGGTGATGTTATTTCCAACCTGAATTGATGTAACAGTGGGTGTAGGCATGCGAACCCCGGATATCACTAAGAATTCTGTTTTAGAGTCATTCATTTTCAGTTTAAAATCTATCATCCATTCCCGCACCAGATTTATGCAAGTTTCCATGTTGCTGACTGCAGTGATTGAGTCACTTTGAAGAGATGAATTAAATGTAATGTACAGTTGGGTATCATCAGCATACAGATGATATGATATGCCATGCCTGTTAAGAAGACGACCCAGAGAAGAAGTGTACAGAGTAAACAAAAGTGGACCAAGAACTGAGCCCTGAGGAACACCACACTTTAACATCTTGCTTTCTGAACCGGTCTTGTTGATATATATTTGTTAACTGCGTTATAAAACGCTACGAAAAAATTGCAGAAAGATAGAAATCGTATCCCCCACTGTGAAGATACAGAAATTTTCACTTTCATGGTTCCAATCAAAATGGCGGCTTTCAAAGCATCACTTCAAGGTGAATACGATTCAAATTATCTCTGGAAATTATCAATTTGTTCTAAAAACGTTTAATGAAAGGAAAATCTAGTGTTTTTGAACGGATACCGATAATTTCCAGCCATAATTCAACATGAGTTCACCTTGAATTGATGCATGAAACCCGCTAGCTGAATCAGATCGCAAGACGTTACTTTTCTCAGTATCGATCAAATCACTTCCACGTATCAATGAGCATCAGCTGTTTACTTTCATGCAACAATTCAAGGTTGAAACGAGTGGAATAATCAATAGAAATGATCAGATTCTCATAAAAAAACGTATAAATAGAGGATATCTTGTGTTTTTGGGTGGATACCGAAAATGATCTCATGAGTGACCAAACGATCGGGAATCTCTCAGACCAGTTTTTAACATGGTACATTTGCTTTCACTAATTCTAACCCTGTTTGTACATAGGAAATTGGAGAGCCTGACAGTTGCTCTCTGCTGCTCGGTGGTTTTCTCCTCGGGTACTTTGGCTTCCTCCACTCGTAAAACTGTCCGACACGAGGCGACCCTGGCTGTCGAAAGTGTTACTAAACCCCAATAAATATTTTTTTTTTCTATGCAAGCATTTTACGACTCTCTCTGCTCACTATAGTATCCCTATACACAGGCCTGGCAATCTAGAAAATCAAGGAGTGCAAAACAATTGCCCTCCTCCGATTGCTTGGGAGTGCAATTGCACCTGAAATTTTCAATGCAAAAACTTGTATGCTATTTCGGTTATATTCTCTGTTCCAATAGGCACAGAGAACACATTGAAACTCAGGAGACGAAATTATAATAGATTTTAAAGGTAGTCCCGAACCGGTTTGGCATTCCAGAAAAACAAGGGGTGTAAAAGATTGCCCTCCTCAATTTTTTCTAGGCGTGCATCACTCCTGCACTCCTCAAGAATGCCAGACCTGTATACATCAGTAGCAGGGTACCTTCTGCATGTATAACCTCGTGGATGAGTAAACTCGACTTCAGTTTCCTTGTAGTTAAGCTTCTGAATTTTGAACACCCAGTCAAAATCCCCTCAAATTTTGTATTTAGCGTCTTTGGCTGATCGGCATTCAATTTTGTTCCAATAATGCAACTACTGCTCAGGGTGTTCGGGCTCCAGAATTTAACAAAAAACGTTTCCCAGAGGACCAGTAAGAAATCCCGGAAAAGGGGCGGTGCTTGCTTACTGATGAAGGCAGGCGCGTAGCCTGGATTGTATAATATGGTTTGCCCTAGCCAATTTTTTTAGGTGTTGGCCGGGGCAAACATGATTTTTAAAAGGCCGTTGTGGGGTGGAGGCCTCCCCTATTGTTAACTATTCTAACCCTCAAAACCCTTCTAACCTTTGAAGGGAAGTGGGGGAGGGGGTAACAGTCAGGGCATCCTAGTTAGGACAAAGTCTTCTTGGGTTCTGGTTCTCTACCCCTCTATCCCAGAACTATGAGTGGCAGAATTAACTTAGTTTACCTGTTTAAACCCTGAACCATTTTCTTTTCTCTTTGGCTGTGAATAAGAATATTATCTTGCATATATGACCGATGAAGAACCCCCCCCCCCCCCCCCCCCCCCCACACACACACACATCTAATATAATAAATATAGCATGACTTTTCGTTGACTATACCAAAATAGTGGTCCTCGAGGAGAGAATAGTCCCTCCGCTACGCGTCGGGACTATCCTCTCCTCGAGGACCACTATTTTGGCATTGTCAACTCAAAGCCATGCTATATTTATTAAATAGAAGCGAAATTTCACTGGAATTTTCTACAAATCGTGCACCGTAAGTACAATTTCAATCCCTCGCGATAGCTGAAAATCGTCCCCCGAGTTCCAATGTGTTCTCTGTGCCAATAGGCACATAGAACACATTAGAACTCAGGGACCGAAAGAGTAACACGACGGTTTCCCCTCTCAAGTTTGGTTGGCAACAAAATGTGTTCTTTTGGTAGTTAGTTGTCAAATAAATAGTGGAGTGACCTTCTAATAATTGTTATTATAGACGTGAAGGCGTGTAATAAACACAGAACCACACGAGTGTGTGAAAGGCTTAATCGATATGGCACTTGTGCCATCGCGGCCTCTCGTTCTAACCTTTCGCGCTGGCACTCGAGTCATATCGATTAATCCATTCACAAACGTGTGTCGTTCTGTGCATACTCTTCGGTTGCGGTCGTGATTCAGATAGAGATGCTGAGAGTGATTAAAAAAAACGATTTGATGTTTGGAAAAGCTGCCCCGACCCCCCCCCCCCCCCCACACACACACACACATACACACTTATTTTTATTCATTTTTTTAAATTTATTTACAAAGGTATCTTTGCTAAGCATGCATACGTAAAACCAGGCACGTTCTAATTAATTCGACATGCGTTAATCGCATTTTCCCTTATCAAAAAGTATTTATTACTTTGCAAAGTGGGATTTTCGGGTTTGATTATAAACGATAACTTCACAAGTGAATTATGCAATCAACAATTGTGTCATGTATCCATGCGCGCAATCGAAGACGCCTTGCCGTGGATGTAATGGGGACTTCATTGTTTTTTGGGGTTTTTTGTTTTCTTTTACCCTTTACCTCATCTTAAAAGCAGACGACACTTGCAAAAAAAATTCTTGAATAGCTATTATTTTCATTTTTTGTCTCAAAAACATAGGTTATGACCCCTCATTGGAACGAGCTCGAGGAGCTCGTTCCAATGAGGTGTCATAACCTATGTTTTAGAGACAAAAAAAAAATGAAATAATACTGAAAATTAATTGGCGAGTTTGAGAATAGCGCTGGCCGTTACGTTGGGTAAAGGGTTAAATAGTATAATTATCGTTAATAATGAAAAGTAATAAACAGAGTAATCGCTTGATTGGACTGGTTTGGGGAGCGCGGTGGCTCAGTAGGTAGAGGTGCATGCTGCAAGCCGAGAGGTCCTCGTTTCGAATCCCCCCTGCGGCAACCGCGTTAGTAGTATGTCAGGGGCTTTTGAGGGAAAGGTTGGGGGACCTCGGTGGGGGACCTCGGAAGTGACGTCATGTCACGTGACGTAGTGGCGCCATGTTGTGTTGTTATGGTAACCCGCGTGAGCGGCCATGTTGTGACGTCATCCCCATAGTGATACGTGGTGTTAGTGCGCATGCGCAGCGCGTGTTGTTAGGGTAATACGAGCTTCCGTCGTCCATTTTTTATACTGGAAGCCGCCATCTTGGTTTCTATGGTGGCACGTGATTGCTATGTTACCAATGGCTTCTAACAAGACAGGGGTATGTTCGGGGGTGTGTTCCTTTGTAGAAGAGTAAATCTGATTACCACAAACAACCCGACAATCCATCCAAATCACCAAAATCACCGAAATTGACTTTATTTCCCCAATTGATCGGCTTAGCACGTAGTGTTATAGTACTAAGGGGTACAAAGGGGTGCGTTCGATTGAACAGGAGTAATGTTCTGGCTTAGAATTCTCCCAGAATCCCTTTTTGGACCTCTATCCCATGACGTTTTTCCCATATTAAGAATAGCACGTAGTGCTATAGGACAAATTTACCCAGAATTCTCCGCTTCTATCTATATATGCAATAGTTATCATTTATCTGGCCATGTTCCTTTATTCTAGAGTATACTCCAGTAGCGTAGAAGAGCCTATCAACTGGAACAGCTTTACTTATTATTACTATATTTAGCAATTTCTGGTCTATTCTTGTTAGTTCTGACCCTATTCCAAGTACTCTTGTTGTTTCATTTATCTAGATTATAACCAACCAACCAGATTGCTTGATTTCCCATAACCTGTATACAGAGTTATCTCCCTTGTGTATAATAGAAGACTATATTCAATGGCAATATCCCCAGGCACCCCAATTTCGGCACCCCTTTTTTGAAAAAACTAATGGCCTTCGGCACCCCTTTTTTCTGAAATGAGGCTAAGAGTCGTTCGAGGAGTCACTCGAACGAACAATTGCTCGTTAGCTCATTTGCTCGATGGGATTCGAGTCATTCGAGCAGTATGTCGAGTCACTCGATCGAGTAATTTCTCGATAGCTCATCTGACAAAAACGGGATTCTCCAGAAGGCACCCCAATTTCAGCACCCCTTTTTGGAAAACATATGGCCTTCGGCACCCCTTTTTCTGAAATGAGGCTAAGAGTCGTTCGAGGAGTCACTCGAACGAGCAATTGCTCGTTAGCTCATTTGCTCGATGGGATTCGAGTCATTCGAGCAATATGTCGAGTCACTCGATCGAGCAATTACTCGATAGCTCATTTGACAAAAAAGGGATTCTCCAGAAAGCATCCCGATTTCGGCACCCCTTTTTGGAAAACCTATGGCCCTCGGCACCCCTTTTTTGTCGTACGAGGCCATGAGGGCTATGTAAAAGCCCTCAACGAGGCATTTTATACAGCGCTCAATCTAAAATATCTATAAACAGGCTATATAAGAGATTCCGTAATTGAGATTCCTATCCGACTCCGTAAAGTTGGATTCCGTGTTTTTACACAAACACCCGATGGTATAAATAGGGGGTGAAACATCCGAATTACATTATTTCACTTCTGTCCAGAAATGGGTGAACTCCATAATTGCGACAAATGTCAGATATCCTTCATTCAGCAGAAAAGTCTGTTGCTTCATAAATTATCCATCCACGGACCTAAACGCTTCCAACGCTTCAGGTGGGCAAAGATATTCAAAAGAAGAGACCATCTGAGAAGACATGAGAAGATCCATACCAAAAGCAGACCAAAGGATCATCAGAGAGAATATGTTGAACAAGTCGGAGACCATTGGACACAAATTGGTCAAAAAGAAGAATGCAAACGAATAAACCAATTGGAACCAATTGAACTCTCAAAACCGTATCAGGTGAATAACAATAATCCAACCAGAAAGTCGTGAATACCAATACCTCCAACAGAAATGCCCCGTACAATAATGACCGGAGCAGGGAAGAAGCCAGAACCAGAGCATAATCCAACAAGTGAAGAAAAAGAATACGTTTTGGTCGAACCCAGTTTATTGGAAAGCTTACTAGATCGACAGCGTTTGGTACGCAGGGAACCAAACGAGCTTGCTGCGATGGACATGGACAGAGGAATGAGAAAGATCATAGAATCCCAAACCATGAACGAGAATGAGAAGATTCGTCACTACAACCAGATCTTACAGCGCTACAGAGAATTCTACAATAAAGCTTCACAGCCGATAACAATCAACATACAGAACCAGTGATGACAACGGAGAGAACAAAGTGAACGAAGATGAACTGTTGACCAGAACAGACATCGAAGAAAAGAACTGAAAAGACTAAGAAGAATGAAGAGAAGATCGAACTGAAGTGATCGAAGATCGAACATGATGAAGATAACAGAATAAACAGAACAAGTATTGAATTATATAACAGGCAGTGTACAGAAAAGGCAATAAAGTTTTAAAATATAACAAAAGTTCTTGTTTCTTTTTTACTAGGAGGGAAGGGGAATACCATTGGGTGTTTATGTAAAAACACGGAATCCAACTTTACGGAGTCGGATAGGAATCTCAATTACGGAATCTCTTATATAGCCTGTTTATAGATATTTTACATTGAGCGCTGTATAAAATGCCTCGTTGAGGGCTTTTACATAGCCCTCATGGCCTCGTACGACAAAAAAGGGGTGCCGAGGGCCATAGGTTTTCCAAAAAGGGGTGCCGAAATCGGGATGCTTTCTGGAGAATCCCTTTTTTGTCAAATGAGCTATCGAGTAATTGCTCGATCGAGTGACTCGACATATTGCTCGAATGACTCGAATCCCATCGAGCAAATGAGCTAACGAGCAATTGCTCGTTCGAGTGACTCCTCGAACGACTCTTAGCCTCATTTCAGAAAAAGGGGTGCCGAAGGCCATATGTTTTCCAAAAAGGGGTGCTGAAATTGGGGTGCCTTCTGGAGAATCCCGTTTTTGTCAGATGAGCTATCGAGTAATTACTCGATCGAGTGACTCGACATACTGCTCGAATGACTCGAATCCCATCGAGCAAATGAGCTAACGAGCAATTGCTCGTTCGAGTGACTCCTCGAACGACTCTTAGCCTTATTTCAGAAAAAAGGGGTGCCGAAGGCCATTAGTTTTTTCAAAAAAGGGGTGCCGAAATTGGGGTGCCTGGGCATATTGCCATTGAATATAGTCTTTTATTATACACAAGGGAGATAACTCTGTATACAGGTTATGGGAAATCAAGCAATCTGGTTGGTTGGTTATAATCTAGATAAATGAAACAACAAGAGTACTTGGAATAGGGTCAGAACTAACAAGAATAGACCAGAAATTGCTAAATATAGTAATAATAAGTAAAGCTGTTCCAGTTGATAGGCTCTTCTACGCTACTGGAGTATACTCTAGAATAAAGGAACATGGCCAGATAAATGATAACTATTGCATATATAGATAGAAGCGGAGAATTCTGGGTAAATTTGTCCTATAGCACTACGTGCTATTCTTAATATGGGAAAAACGTCATGGGATAGAGATCCAAAAAGGGATTCTGGGAGAATTCTAAGCCAGAACATTACTCCTGTTCAATCGAACGCACCCCTTTGTACCCCTTAGTACTATAACACTACGTGCTAAGCCGATCAATTGGGGAAATAAAGTCAATTTCGGTGATTTTGGGTGGATTTTGGTGATTTGGAGGGATTGTCGGGTTGTTTGTGGTAATCAGATTTACTCTTCTACAAAGGAACACACCCCCGAACATACCCCTGTCTTGTTAGAAGCCATTGGTAACATAGCAATCACGTGCCACCATAGAAACCAAGATGGCGGCTTCCAGTATAAAAAATGGACGACGGAAGCTCGTATTAACCTAACAACACGCGCTGCGCATGCGCACTAACACCACGTATCACTATGGGGATGACGTCACAACATGGCCGCTCACGCGGGTTACCATGACAACACAACATGGCGCCACTACGTCACGTGACATGACGTCACTTCCGAGGTCCCCCACCGAGGTCCCCCAACCTTTCCCTCAAAAGCCCCTGACATACTACTCGCGTTGTGTCCTTGGGCAAGACACTTCATCTCCATTGCCCGCGTGGGGGCACGATGACGCCGTGTACTAAGGCGTACTGCACGTCGATGGTACGCATGTCTTCAACCAATCTAACCCTGCCTGTGTTGCAGTGCGGGGTTACGATGTTGGGGAGCTGGCAGCTGCTCGTCGTTGCTCAGTGGTTCTCTCCGGGTACTCCGGCTTCCTCCACCCGTAAAACTGTCACGGTCATGATTAGCCATTGTGCATAAATACGTGACCTTAAACATCAATAAATAAATAAATAAATTGGACTGGTTTCGTGAAATAATTCATTCGAGGCGAGGGCCTATATTGTAAAACACTCCTGCGCATTCGCGCACTCGTGTTTGTACAACGTCCCTCACCTCTCATGAAGTATTTCACTTGACCAGTCCAGTCAAGCGATTTCTCTCTATATATTGTCCCAAAATACCACAGTGTACTATCTTACTTTAAAGAGGGACCTTTTCCACTCACCATCAGTTTACTGGTAACAATGTGTGAACAACTTGGCCAGCGGGGCTTTTATCATTAATACTTCCTGTAAAAACATTTTCAATAAGGGAGGGGATATGCTGAGGGCAAACGAAGTCGTACAGTCCTCTGCCGTTCTCAAACTTTCCATCCACATCCATGACGCATATATGAGGGAAAGGAAGACGACCCTTCCCCAAACATTTTGTAAGAATTTTCTTATAGTCCTGTCATTTTGATTGATGCAAATGAAAGTGAAACGTGTTGATATTATTCCTAGTAAGAATTAATAATACTGCAGCTTTTAGATTTCGATTTTTCAAACGTTTCCGTTTCGGTGACAGCACACCTGCACTTAATATGTGGGAGGAGGGGTGGGGGCATGGCCTTGTTTGTTTGTTTGACAAAAAAATAGCCATGCAACGCGTTGTGGATTACAAATGTATGTGGGGATTTTTAAGCTAACCACAACACTGCCACATCCTCATGCTCACAGCCAGCAGCAGTTCTCAGTATACCTGTTTCTGAAACTTGGTATGACAGAGACGTAGCACACACTAAAAACTAAAGTGTTAAAACTGACACTTTCAAGGTGTTAAACCCATTCTAACTCTTAGGGTTTGATTTTAACACTCAAAATGCAACGCTTTAAGCACTTAGACATTACAATCGTCAGACATCTGAAACTTGAATGGATGGCACTTCCCATGTGTCTAGCATTGGTGGTTCTTCCAGAATCGTCCATAATTTGATTTGCGCTTGGTGGGTACACAATTAAAAGGACACAACGCAGATGACGCGGATCAGGCTCGACAGTTCGAGCCTGATCCGCGTCATCTGCGTTGTTTCCTTTTAAGTGTCGCGACATTACACTTGTCAAGTGGTATTATTGTAACACCTGTCAAGTTCTGGGATATCTACACTTGAACAAAGTGCTAGTTCAGCACTTAGTAAGTGTTAAATACAGCACTTCAAGTGTAGTTTTTAACACTTTAGTTTTTAGCGTGCAGGATAAGGTTGATGTTCACAAGATGATCCATATATCTTTATCTTTATTGATTTGGTTTACTACAAAATGCTGGGAATCTTAAGTACAGTGAATTTAGTGTCAGGAGTATTTTTAAAATATGCTGAGAAACATAGTGTTTTAATGTTTCACTTCACATGTTTGAAGATGTAATCATTTAATCACATTTTTTGCCGCTTTAATGAACAAAATTCTTGAGGCATTAAGATTTGAAAATAAATGCCAGTAGAGGAAAAGATAACATGAAATTTTTTTGAGAGATGTCGATAAAGGAGTACATGTGTTTCTATTGAACTCGGAAAACTTATCTCCAGGTTGTGCTTCCACGAAGTTGTTCTTTCCTTCGTTCTAGCTCACTTGAGTAAAACTAACAATGGCCTATACACTGCAAAAAATATAGGTTCTCTTTAGAACCCAAGCTGGTTCTAATCTTGTCCCTGAGATGGAACCAGTTCTGTTCAAACAGTATTTATTCAAATCAAATAAATTTATAAAGATTAACATTAAATATTAACAGAATTAAACATAAATTGAGGGGGTTTCAGCCGTAAGTTTAGAGCTTATACGAGGTTGTCTCAAATCATTATTAAGCAAAGGAGATATGAACAGTTGGCATATCGAACCAGTTTTGGTTCTCTTCAGAACCAAAACTGGTTCGATATGCCAACTGATCATATCTCCTTTGTTTCAAAATGTTTCGCGACTGCGTTGAATAAGCTCCAAGTTTACTGCTGAATCTACTTCAGTTCATGTAATATTCTGTTAAAATTGAATGCTAATCTTGGTAAATTTATTTGATTTGAAATAAATACTGTTTAGAACTGGTTCCATCTCAGGGACAAGATTAGAACCAGTTTTGGTTCTAAAGAGAACCTATATTTTTTGCAGTGTAGTTTCACTTTTATTCGTTGTTTCGTCCCTCTTCCATCCGCCGTAAACACCGTGTTTGCTACTTCTCCACTCTTACTAAACCAAATTGAAGGGAATCTGGTGTGGTTTTTCTCGACCCCGCGAAAATTCATGTTATTCAGCTGAAGTTGTGTTGAGGAGGGTGTGTATGGGCAAAATGAACCTAAACGCAGTTGCGTGACATTTTTTTTATTTCCGGTGAAAAATACATTTTGCCCAATAGGACGCTACAAAGGTTATAATGAGTAAAATCAAAAGTATTTTATATTTAAGGAATAGTGCATGGCTTGGAGTTGACTACGCCCATATAGTGCCCAGTGAGGTGGTGTAGTTCCCGCCGCGAAGCAGAGGGAACTACACCACCTCACTGGGCACTATATGGGCGTAGTCAACGACAAGACATGCACTAATCCTTATATTATATCGAACACCCGTCAAGAAAAACATCTGACCAATTTGTTAATCTATTACCAAGGTAGCAGCCCTACCAACCAACGTTAAATAGAAAAAATACCATGTAGTTTTCAAAAAACATTTTCTTCTTCCAAAACACGGCTTATTGATATGAACAGAAGACAAATTTTGAATCGGTCGGCAAGGGTAAACAGAACATTTCCCCCAAACGGAACTGTGTATTCTAGAATCGCGCAACTCGCGAATGAAAGCTAAAATTTTCGAAATTTGACAACGCAGTTTGATAATTTCCACACATTTGTCACACATATACATTACCGAATGGGTCAGTACGGGATACAAAACTCTGAAGATTTAAATGAATTCCATTATTTATTCGTTTACTGCCCAAAACATACAATTAAATAGCGAAATAATATGAGCAGCGAAACAAACGATTTTTCATATCCGGACGCGTTCTCTTGAAAGTTGTACCCAGGTATGAATCATTCTCTTCGAAACGAGATATGGATCATCTTCTCAAGGAATAAAATGAACGCCTCGAAAAATGTGACTTCAACAATGGAAAAGCGATACATTTTTCCACAATGATTTCTTTCCGGGTCGTTTTGTGGATGTTGTGCCTCTGTGAATCGATATTTAAATTTAGCCTGATTAGTTTTATTCGCCCAGTATGAAAAGAAAACTGATATAGTAGTGTGCTAAAAATAGAAAACTTATAGTGCCTGGGTGCAGTGCCTGATCAGTTCTGTGGATGCAAACTACACGAAATAGGGGTGCAGCATTCGTCCAATCAGGAGCCTAGAAGGTCACGTGAGGTATAATATTAATTTATATATTATATTATTGTATTATATATTAATATATAATTGATATTTGTGAAAGAGTACCCTTGACAAAACTGACAAACAAATTTTGATTGATTGTTCCATGAAGCACCACCGTACTGGGTTATTACAAAATTGCAAATGACGCTTCTTGGGTCACATGTGCAGTACGGCCGCCGTGGACTGGTCACTTTCCACGAGTGGGCAATATTCCCTCGGACGCAATAATATTAGATTCCAAACACTTATTACAGGAAAAATCATCAAAAATTTAATTAATGAAGAAACGGGTACAACCCGGTGCTTCATTAATTAAAATTTTGCTGATGATGATTTTTATTAACTGGTAAATGCATGCGTGGACATCACTGCATGGCCGTATTATTCATAAGTCTGACTAGGCTGAAACCTAGGGGCCGCAGGGACAGAGCGGAGGAGCGCCAATTTTTTTTTTTTTGTTTTTTTTGTTTTTTTTGCTGAGGCACTGTTATCAGCGCCTTAGGGCTCCAATGGTTAAAGACACTTTGTGCCATAGTGATACTTGTACATATGTATTTATCCATATATATACTCTCATAAGTATACTATATATATATATTTATATACAGTACATTATTGTAATGCTTATTTAAATAGTATGTCAAGGTGTATAATTCTTCCGGAGACCCGCAAAATGGATATAGGGCTATGTACTGCGGCATAGTGCCTACCGTACCAGGGTCAGGCTATCAGCTGTAGTGGAGGGAAAGATTGACGTGCAGGAGGGGACCCCGAGGCCGAAGTACCTAAAAGCCTAGGGGGCCGACCATGGGTTAATACGGCACTACATCACTGCCCACTTGTAGATTACGACCTGTGCACGGTGACTGTACCATAGAGCCTACTCATTTTTTACATTGAGGGTATCACTGATTTTAAAACTTTAATCCTTTACCCAACGTAACGGCCAAAACCGGCCAGCGCTATTCTCAAAAATCGCCAATTAATTTTCATTATTTTTTCATTTTTGTCTTAAAAACATAGGTTATGACCCCTCATTGGAACGAGCTCGTCGAGCTCGTTCCAATGAGGGGTCATAACCTATGTTTTTGAGACAAAAAATGAAAAAAAATTGTTATTCAAGAATTATTTTTGCAAGTGTCGTCTGCTTTTCATGTTAGGTAAAGGGTTAAGGCATTATGTGAAACGAGTAAAAGAGACCGTTTCTCGCAAATGAATGGTCCAAAACGATTAGAAGAAATGGAGAATGTCAACGCACTACCCAGAACAAAATGAATACTTGACACATGCAGGACAGGCTGTAGTCCAAACTGTGCAAAATACCTACTGTTCTCACCAGAGACACACTTGTCTTAACTGCCCAACGCAACAAACTGGAACAATAGATGCGAAACAGTTAAAAATACACCTCTAAGCGAGATAAATGTTTCAAGTGATAGTTTACTTTTAAAACTATTAGAAGCGGTGAGTATTCCACCCCAAACGTTAATCCCCAAACTCACAATATTTGCTATGAGCTTTTCTCATCTCATTTTTAACCTCTATCTATCACAAGTAACCAAAAGGGGGCGCGGTGGCACAGTAGGTAGAGGTGCAGGCCGAGAGGTCCTCGGTTTGAATCACACCTGCTGCAACTTCGTTGTGTCCTTGGGCAAGACACCCCCCCCCCCCCACCCCTAATTGTCAACTTGGGACACGGTGGCGTTGTGTGCTAAGGCGTACTGTACGTCGATGCTGCACCTGTCTTCAACCAATGCTAACCCTGCTTGTGTGGAGTTAGTATGTTGGGGAGCTGACAGTTGCTCGCCGTTGCACGATTGTTCTCTCCGGGTACTCCGGCTTCCTCCTCTCGTAAAACTGTCGAGGTCATGATCAGCCATTGTGCAGAAATATGTGACCTAAAACACCAATAAACAAACAGTAACAAAAACATTTTCAAAATGTTATTTTTAAATATGTCCAATTACAGAAAATTCTGACAGGGCGGGGTGTGTGGGGGAGGGGGGGGGGCTTGGGGGGCAATGTAACATCTTCACCGATTGCTCTAGTTCTGATAAATGGGATATCCTTTATTTTTATATCAAAATGATTGTTGTAAGGTTATTATTTGATTTCGCAGTGTTCTGGAAAAAATAAGCAAAAATTCGTGCCAACATTGTATGTAATAGGATATATTACAAAAAAAATAAGGGGGGGAGTGCACGGGGATTGAATCCGTTTTTCACTGCTCCCTTGTATATAAACGATACCCGATAGGGTGTGTACACCCTTTTGATTTTCGTGTCATTTTTTTCGCGTTCATATAATCTCTGATAAAAGAGAGACATCTGTTGACACGTTATGAATGTTTAGATTACCAGCTGTGATCAGTCTGAAATGTCAGAATATTGGTTATCAAGAAAGTTTGTTTTCTGTATTCCCGTGGGTGTTCTCTCTCTTTTATCGGCAATCAACGTCATCTAAATTTCTATGTAGGTTTTATCACCTGTATGAGTGAGCGAAGCTGGAGAGAAATCGGATCTAGTAGCGATTTAGGTCGATAAAACACGTGGTTCAGTTCTGGAAAGAAAGTTACTTTTTACCAGGGTGTAGTACACTGCAAAAAACATAGGTTCTCTTTCGAACCGAAACTGGTTCTAATCTTGTCCCTGAGATGGAACCAGTTCTGTTTAAACAGTATTTATTTCAAATCAAATAAATTTACCAAGATTAGCATTCAATTTTAACAGAATATTACATGAACTGAAGTAGATTCAGCAGAAAACTTGGAGCTCATTCAACGCAGTCGCCAAACATTTTGAAACAAAGGAGACAGGAACAGTTGGCATATCGAACCAGTTTTGGTTCTGTATAGAACCAAAACTGGTTCGATATGCTAACTGTTCATATCTCCTTTGCTTAATAATGATTTGAGACAACCTCGTATAAGCTCTAAACTTACGACTGAAACCCCCTCAATTTATATTTGATTCTGTTAATATTTAATGTTAATCTTTATAAATTTATTTGATTTGAAATAAATACTGTTAAACAGAACTGGTTCCATCTTAGGGACAAGATTAGAACCAGTTTTGGTTCTAAAGAGAACCTATATTTTTTGCAGTGTACATGACTAAAAAACTACCTTTAAAAAGAGAACTGCTAATCCAGTTGTCGGTGCCATATTTCACTACCTTTGGCAATGCCGACCTTTTTATTTTTAGCTCACCTGATTGCAAGTCAGTGGGAACTATTGCCATCACTTGACAAGGGTGTAGCCAGGGAGGGTCATGGGAGTGGTACGACCCCCCCCCCCAATCCCAAAGGCCCGCGGCGGATATTCTCCACAACAATCTAATACATACCTATATTGTATTTGTTTCACTTTCCCTCAACGTGAAATGAAATCCTTGATCACTGCTAATATCAAATATTGAATACCCCCCCCCCCCCCACCACCACCACCGGACCACCACCAATGGCCAGAGGTCAAGTTGGAGGAGATTATGGGAGGGGGTCACCCCCTCCCATAATCTCCTCTAACTTGACCACTGGCCAAGGCTTGGCCCTTGCCCAAGTCTTCAGTCTTTTTAGATGCCAGACATTCTCATCCTTCAGTTGCATTGTGGACGACCCCCACCCCCCACCCCACCCCCAACAAAATGCTGGCTACATCCCTGCTTGGCGCCCGGCGTCGGTCGTTCGTTAACTTTTGAAACTTGTCTTCGTCAAAACCACTGGACCAAATTCAAACATATATTACGCAGACCATCTTTGTAGTATACTCTTTCTATTTTTTTTCAAACGAAGCAGCTACCATCTTCGAGTAATGGTTAATGCTCAAAAAGCCCCAAAATCTTTAAAAATCTTCTCATGAACCATCAGACAGAATGCCTTGATATTTGGTGTGAAACATCCTCTGGTGTTGGAGATTAAATATTGTTCAAGGGAAGTTTGTAGGTGTATATTTGGGCTCTCTGTGGGAGAATACCCATTTTGGATTCCAACCCAAATTTGTATTTCACGAACCGATCGGCGGATTTGAACCAAATTTGGCATGTGGTATAATTGGGTCATAAGTACTTGATTGATGCCCGAAAAACTTTTCTCACAGCCCCGTGGTAACACCTGGAGCTAAAATAGAAAAAAATTCAAACGACCATATTTCCCAAAACACACGGAACAGAGAACTTTTATTTGGTATGCAGCATTCTTAGGACCAGTAGAATGGAATGGTAAAAAAAAATGCTATCGATTGTGTCCGGATGTTCTGTAGGCGGATATCGAAAAAATGCTGAGTCAGCATATTTGCAAAAACTCAAACAAAACTCCAGAACCACTGATCAGAATCTTTTGATATTTTTTATACAGCATCCATGGGGGGTCAGATACAAATGTGTTCAAATTACGCCCCTCCGTTCATATTTGAGCTCAGTACAGTCGCCCGAATTTTAACTTAGGGCAATATGGAGAACAAGCTTTAAAAATCTTCTTCTTCAGAACCACTGGTCAGAATCTTTTAATATTTGGTAAACATCATTGTTACGAGGGTCGGATTCAGGTTTGTTCAAATCAAGTCCCTCAGTTAATATTTGGGCTTCCTATGGGGGTCCGAATGTTAAGTTAGTGCAATATGGAGAATAATCTTTAAAAATCTTCTTCCCCAGATCTACCAGTCAGAATCCTTTTGTATTTGGAATACAGCATCTCTGGGGGAGGGGGGGGGGGTCAGATTCAAGTTTGTTCAAATCGGATCCATGGGTTGATATTTGGGCTCTAAGTTTAACTGGTTAATATTTGGGCTCCCTAATGGGAGCCCGAATTTGAACTTAGTGCAATATGAGGTAATTTCTTTAAAAATCTTCTTCTTCAGATCCACCACTCAAAATCCTTTCATGTTTGGTATACAACATTTCTAGGGGGTCAGATTCACGTTTGTTCCTGGGGTAATATTTGGGCTCTTTATTGGAGACCTAAGTTTGACTTAGTGCAATATGAGAACATTTCTTTAAAAAATCTTTTTTTCAGATCCACCAGTCAGAATCCTTTCATATTTGTATGTGACATCTCTAGGGGTGTCAGATTCAAGTTTGTTCAAATCGAGTCCCTGGCTTAATATGTGGGCTCTATATGGGAGCCCAAAGTTTAACTCAGTGCATTATTATTATTTCAAAAATTGTACTGACCGGAATATTGTTTTGTGGTATGCAGCTTCCTCAGGTCCAGTGGAATCAGGTGGACCAAAAAAATTGCTATCGGTTTTGTCAAGGGGTGCCATGTGAGGATGCCAATTTTAACACTGTTGGCAATGGGAAAATGCTGAGTCATCATCTTTCTTGTACTCAATCAACTAATTTGAAACCTTTCCTCCTTAAAACCACTGTCAGGTCAAATCCATTCATATATGGCACAGACCATCTTTGGAGTATACCTTTTCTACTTTGTTCAAATGAAGCTGCACTGTAAAAAATATAAGTTCTCTTTAGAACCAAAACTGGTTCGATATGCCAACTGTTCATATCTCCTTTGTTTCAAAATGTTTGGCGACTGCGTTGAATAAGCTCCAAGTTTACTGCTGAATCTACTAGAGTTCATGTAATATTCTGTTAAAACTGAATGCTAATCTTGGTACATTTATTTGATTTGAAATAAATACTGCTTAAACAGAACTGGTTCCATCTCAGGGACAATATTAGAACCACTTTTGGTTCTAAAGAGAACCTATATTTTTTGCAATGTGCTGCCATCTTCGGGCTGGTGAAGTTTGCTCTTCTGATTTTTTCCCAAAAGTTACAGTGCCCCTCGGGGTGGGGGTTGATGCTCCATAGGCCAAAAATGCTTTAAAAATCATCTTCTCAAAAGCCATTCGCAATAATGCTTAGATTTCTGGTATGAAACTTATTTTAGTGATGCAGATTCACTTTTTTTCAAAAGAACTCCCAAATTTGGACTCCACTAAAAATTTCTATTTCCAGAACCAATGGGCTGACTTGAACCAAATTTGTCATGTAGTATAACTGGGCCATAAGTACATGATTTATGTAGAAATAACTAACAAAGCAAAACAAAAAAAATTGATATTTTATTAACTGAAACAACTTTGGCCTACTGCTGGGACAAAGAGACTCTTTTGCCTAAATTTATAAATATTTTTTACAGCTGGATCCCCCCACAGAGTGTGTGCATGTATGGGTCCCTATGCTATGATTGTTTATAAATAGAGGGACCATCCCCCATGCACACACAGCCTGTGAGGGCATAGGCACCCTTAGCTACATGTACCAGCGAGCGGGTGATATGAATGTGTCTAAGTCTGCAGCCTTTGGCAGGTGCAGGAACGTTTAAGCCTGTACATGTATAAACCTAGGGCACACCGTCTAATCGCAGCTCTAAAACATCTGTCTTGCAAGGCTACATTGGCCACCCGTGAAGCAACTGGTACATTCAGTTTTTGGCAGGCTACATGTCTGTCGCATGCCTTGATGTATATGTATGCAACCATACTTGGCATCAAGTATAGCTACATATACTCGCATGGAAGAATGTATGAACCCACACCTGTACCTTTACGGTTGGTTGAAACCAGTTTTTACAAGGGGCAATATGTGAACCTGAGACAAGGTGAGTTTGATGATGTTTGTGACCTATCCCGTGGGGATAGTGCAAATGTGGTGAGGCTATGTTGTCGACACACTAACTGCTGGAGAATGAGCTACAAGATTGTAATCAGCTGGCTGCATGTCTGTCGCCTGTGTTGAAGTATGAACCAGACTCGTTGCGAGTGGCTACTAGCACATGGAAGAATGCAGGGCCAGCTGCATACACCTTACTGTAAGTCTTCCCCATTGCCCCCACAGCCATGTGGACAACATATGACACCTGCACCTGTAAGTTGGAAACATTTATCGATGTGCGCTGTGCACTTGGATGTATATCTATGGCAAAAGAGTCTTGTTAACGCAATTTGGAAGGCCGGTTTTCCCACTGTGGCAGTTTAGCTGAACTGTCACAAGTGTGGAAGTGGCCCCCTGTCCCAACATATGAAGACAAACAGGTTGCTGGAATGGAGGTGGGGATGGTGGTGGTAGATTTAAAAACTGCTGAGAATTTACAAAGTTAACTGTGCTGTGTGTGAACAAAGACTGATTTCTGGGGTCAGAACAAAGACTTGGCTCTTGTTACAACTAAAAATAGCCACCTGTTGCAGCCAATTAAATTCCACAGAGTTGACTGTTCCAATACATATTTGGAATCTCTAACATGCACATGTAACTAGATAGATATGGCTATGATGACCCAGCAGCAGGTCAAGCCATTTCTCCATAAACAACACTCAAACTGCCAGAGTCATTTGAGTTTCAATTTATGTAGAAATAACTAACAAAGCAAAACAAAAAAAATTGATATTTTATTAACTGAAACAACTTTGGCCTACTGCTGGGACAAAGAGACTCTTTTGCCTAAATTTATAAATATTTTTTACAGCTGGATCCCCCCACAGAGTGTGTGCATGTATGGGTCCCTATGCTATGATTGTTTATAAATAGAGGGACCATCCCCCATGCACACACAGCCTGTGAGGGCATAGGCACCCTTAGCTACATGTACCAGCGAGCGGGTGATATGAATGTGTCTAAGTCTGCAGCCTTTGGCAGGTGCAGGAACGTTTAAGCCTGTACATGTATAAACCTAGGGCACACCGTCTAATCGCAGCTCTAAAACATCTGTCTTGCAAGGCTACATTGGCCACCCGTGAAGCAACTGGTACATTCAGTTTTTGGCAGGCTACATGTCTGTCGCATGCCTTGATGTATATGTATGCAACCATACTTGGCATCAAGTATAGCTACATATACTCGCATGGAAGAATGTATGAACCCACACCTGTACCTTTACGGTTGGTTGAAACCAGTTTTCACAAGGGGCAATATGTGAACCTGAGACAAGGTGAGTTTGATGATGTTTGTGACCTATCCCGTGGGGATAGTGCAAATGTGGTGAGGCTATGTTGTCGACACACTAACTGCTGGAGAATGAGCTACAAGATTGTAATCAGCTGGCTGCATGTCTGTCGCCTGTGTTGAAGTATGAACCAGACTCGTTGCGAGTGGCTACTAGCACATGGAAGAATGCAGGGCCAGCTGCATACACCTTACTGTAAGTCTTCCCCATTGCCCCCACAGCCATGTGGACAACATATGACACCTGCACCTGTAAGTTGGAAACATTTATCGATGTGCGCTGTGCACTTGGATGTATATCTATGGCAAAAGAGTCTTGTTAACGCAATTTGGAAGGCCGGTTTTCCCACTGTGGCAGTTTAGCTGAACTGTCACAAGTGTGGAAGTGGCCCAAAAATTTTAGCCTTACAAATTGGGTATTCCAGCAATCCTGTTTATCATGTATGGAGTGATGTTTACAAATGAACAGTATAGAGTTTTAAATAACATTGATAATTAACTATGTACAATGAAAGAACCTTTGCGTCTATATCCATTTACCAGTCCACTTCCTGAATAGTAATCACAAGCAGTCACATAAGCTCTTTGTAAGAACTGAACTAACACATTTTTGGAGTGCCTCCCTGCTAATAAAGTCATAATGTCACAATAGTTCTCAGGAAGACTACTCCTTCATAACACTTGGTGAGTAAACCTAAACTTTCTTCAAAGCGAATTTATTAAATACATATAAGTAATGTCACCATAAGTTTCATCGAAGATATGACTGAACGTACTTTACAGAAAGTGTAATGATTTCCTAGTGAAGTATTAATATTCAACATATTTACAAATTGGTATATTGAGAATTAACAGTACGGAACATATAAATATACCCAGCTCAACTAAGTGTGAAACTAGCCACAAATACATAGATTAATAATTCATCTATGATGGGTCAGTGATGTCTGCGCGGCTCTAAGAGTCTCAAGTGGAGTCCGGACGTATCGAACATATGAATCTGAAGACCACCTCCCAAGAGTTTTTATTAAATGATCCTCTATGCGAACTCCCGCAGCTGAAGTAGTTTACTGCTGAATCTAGTTCAGTTCATGTAATATTCTGTTAAAACTGAATGCTAATCTTGGTACATTTATTTGATTTGAAATAAATACTGCTTAAACAGAACTGGTTCCATCTCAGGGACAATATTAGAACCACTTTTGGTTCTAAAGAGAACCTATATTTTTTGCAATGTGCTGCCATCTTCGGGCTGGTGAAGTTTGCTCTTCTGATTTTTTCCCAAAAGTTACAGTGCCCCTCGGGGTGGGGGTTGATGCTCCATAGGCCAAAAATGCTTTAAAAATCATCTTCTCAAAAGCCATTCGCAATAATGCTTAGATTTCTGGTATGAAACTTATTTTAGTGATGCAGATTCACTTTTTTTCAAAAGAACTCCCAAATTTGGACTCCACTAAAAATTTCTATTTCCAGAACCAATGGGCTGACTTGAACCAAATTTGTCATGTAGTATAACTGGGCCATAAGTACATGATTTATGCCCGATTTTAAAAAAAAAAAATTTTTTTGGTGTTGGGTGGGGGGGGGGGGGGGGGGGGGGGTTGGGGGGGGTGGAGATACAGAGGACCACAGAAGTTAAAAACAAAACAAAAAATTTCGTTCGGACACTTTTTTTTTTAGACTTGACAGAACAGAGCTTTGTTTTTTGCTTCGGAAGCTTTCCTAGGACCGGTGGAAATGAATGAATGACAGCCAGAGTCACCATGTGCCTGTCAGTTTATCCACGTCGATGGTACGCATGTCTTCAACCAATCTAATCCTGCCTGTGCTGCAGTGCGGAGTTACGATGTTGGGGGGGGGGGGGGGGGGGGCTGGCAGCTGCTCGTCGTTGCTCGGTGGTTCTCTCAGGGTACTCCGACTTCCTCCACTCGTAAAACTGTCACGGTCATGATTAGCCATTGTGCATAAATATGTGACCTTAAACATCAATAAATAAATAAATAATCCGTGTGGAGGAAGCCACCCAGCAGTGGCGAGAAACGAGCAGACTCCCCAACTAACTCCACACAAGCAGGATTTGCATTGGTTGAAGTCAAGTGTAACATCGACGTGCAGTATGCCTTAGTACACACCCCGCCGTGACCACACGTGTACAATCGGGATTTTGTGTGCCTTGCCCAAGGATACAACGCAGTTGCCGCTTTTTACACTTCCAACACCCGACTGGGGCAAAATGGGGCAAAAGAGAATAGAGTACTGAAATTATTATTTGATTATTCTGGCAATAAAAGTAAGCCGAGATAAAAATTTCTGTGAAGCTCGTGTCTGGACGACCAGTTGGACACGGTGACCACTCTGCAAAGAAGTAGTAATAAATGGGTGGTATGTATGATTGATACTCACAAGCAAAATTCCATTTTCGCCATCATGTCACTAATTATACAATTCTTAAATTCTACACCAGTGCAGAGACTTCGTTATTTAATTTTTTCAACTTTTATTTATTCCCCAATACAGTAGAATCCTCTTAATTGAATATCCATTTTGCCAGTGAAAATTATTCAATTAACAGAAGTATACAATTAACATGGATTTGGTCAGTTTCCTGTGTTCTGGAGGTAAACTGAGCATTTATTCTATTATATCTTGTTTGACAGAGCTCATCGAGCTCTGTCAAACAAGATGTAATAGAATAAATGCCTGTATTGGATGTAGTGGGGCCAAAAAGATTGATAAACAAGGGGAATTTGGTGCGTGTCACAGTAATTTTTTCGACATATTACAAAAATTTATATACAATTAACAGGAGTTTACTCTACAATACATATGCAATTAACAGATCAAATTTGTACTGAAGGTATGGTAAATGGGTTTGTGTTTGAAAATTATATTCAATTAACAGGGATATACAATTAAGAGATATCCACTTAAGTGGGCTCCACTGTATTTCCAAATTAAACACCCATGTTCTACATCTACAAAACTCACAGTTCGGCAGATAGTCAGTCTCATTTTATATGTGTGCTGTAGATATAGATTGGGGTGATGTGAATTCGATCAGATCTGTATATGATCCTGTTACGATGTATTTGTTTAATATTTGGGAAATCTATCTTACATTCACTCTACCTTTATCTGTATAATTGACTTCATTGTAAATAAACTTATCATTCTAGATTACGTAGGGTAGAGCGCAGAGCCAACAGTGTAGTTCAAACATGCTCGATTTAAGGTTGTATGTAGGCATTCTGTTTTTATATCTACAAACTTTGAACATTTGTAGGAGGAAATGAATATCACCTTTTTTATTACACGCCTGTTCTGTGTAATCCCCATCTACAGCGTACTGCGCCTCCTCTTGCGGAAAATGAAAATCTGTTCCGCACACATGTGCGGAACGGAAATCGTTGACGGACTATTTTTAAATAGAAGCGAAATTTTACTAGAATTTTCTACAAATTGTGCAACGCAATTACAGTTTGAATCGCTAGAAATAGCTACAAATCGTCCCCTGAGTTCCAATGCGTTCTATGTGCCAGTGGGCAGATAGAACACAATGGAACTCAGGGGACGAAATAGTAACACGGGTTCTCCTCGCAAATTTGGTTGGCGATAAAATGTGTTCTTTTTGTTGATGGTTGTCAAATAAATTGCTGAGTGTCCTTCTAATAATTGTTTTACAGACGTGAAGGCGTGTAATAAACACAGAACGACACACGCGTGTCAGTGGGTTAATCGATATGGCACTTGTGCCATCGCGGAAGGATAACACTCGAGGCCAGCGGCCTCTCGTTTTGTCCTCCTGCGCAGGCACTCATGCCATATCGATTAACCCATTCGCACGCGTGTGTTGTTCTGTGTATTTACTGGATGGGGAAGATGTTGATATATTAACCAAAACTATATCCAGCGAGGTGCTGGCGCGCTTTAAGTGAAACCTTTGATCAAGATTTCGTGAATTTCCTTCTAATTGTAAAGTCAGTTTTGACTCATTGATTGTGGCAGAAGTTGGCAGTGCCAGTGTGCTTCGTGATACATCGTTAGGTTGAACAAGGACAAAACAGAGCATTAGTTATCAACTGATTTAGTGCTAGATGACTCTGCTGAGAAGTTCTTGCACTATGCTTAAAGAGCCTTATATTCTATGGATGCGCTTCCTCTTCAGTCGGGGGCGCGGTGGTTCAGTAGGCAGAGGTGCAGGCTGCAAGCCGAGAGGTCCTCGGTTCGCATCCCACCTTCGGCAACCGCGTTGTGTCCCTGGGCAAGACACTTCATCCCCATTGCCCACGTGGGGACACGGTGGCGTTGTGTACTAAGGCGCACTGCACGCCGATGATGTACTTGTCTTCAACCGATGCTAACCCTGCTTGTGTGGAGTTAGTATTTGGGGAAGCTGACAGTTGCTTGCCGTTGGTCGGTGGTTCTCTCCGGGTACTCCAGCTTCCTCCACCCGTAAAACTGTCGTGATCATGATTAGCCATTGTGCAGAAATATATGACTTTAAACACCAAAAAATAAATAAATAAATAATTCCTCTTCAGCGAGATGTAACAATGTTTTGTCTATGTGAATTTATTTTGTTTGCAGTTCAATAATTACATTGTTAATGTAGTTATACGTTTTGGGTCCAAATACTCAATTCCCATTGGTCAGTTGGATGAAAACGTCATGACCAAATGTAATTCATTTTCCAATGAATACATTTGGTCGAACTTTGACCCGCATTTACGTTCAAGTTAATAATTTGTGATATCTCAAACAACTTTCAAGAAATGTCAATCGACAGTGTGAAATTATTTCAGTGATTTTATTCTTGAACTTGTCGTTTCATATGTAATTTTTGTTTACTGATATGTTAAATAAATTGTTTTGAACATTCCAAGTTTCGTTGCGAAAGACGGCAATTTGACAAATTTGGGTCAATGCCGAAAACCGGCGCTCAACTCAAGAGTTGTGCGCTTTGTCTTTTGTGTGAGGGTGGTTTTTCGCCTCGTTCGTTCATACATGTTTTAGTTCGTCTTTCTGCTTTGTTGTTTGGTAAAAAGGTGTTTAAACAGTTACGGAATGTAATTAATAGAACTGAACGCAATTATTATAACCTTTATTGGAGTATAAACGTGTGGAAATGGGTACAAACTGTATGAATTTGTACCCATTCCCACACGTTCATACTCCAATAAAGATTATAAAAATTGCATTCAATTCTTAAATAATTACATTGTTAATGTAGTTATATGTTTTGGGTCCAAATACTCAATTCCCATTGGTCAGCTGGGTGAAAACGTCATGACCAAATGTAATTCATTTTCCAATGAATACATTTGGTCGAACTTTGACCCGCATTTACGGTAGAGCGCAGTTGACAGAATGTAATTCGGGCGGTGTTTGGGCGGGTTTTCAACTTTTAACGCCTCTCGCAGTGATCAACTCCGCTGCTGTTTCTTTGGTGACATTTCCCAATTGTGGCATAAAGCCCGTTACTAAAATACTCGTATCCATTTTTAAAGCTGTGAAAATTAAAAATCAGAGTTGTGCGCTCTTTGTCTTTTGTGTGAGAGTGGTTTTTCGCCTCGTTCGTTCGTACATGTTTTATTTCGTCTTTCTGCTTTGTTGTTTGGTAAAAAGGTGTTTAAACAGTTACGGAATGTAATTATAAGAATTGAATGCAATTTTTATAATCTTTATTGGAGTATGAACGTGTTGGAAAGGGTACAAATTGTATGAATCCCTTCGGGATTCATACATAATTTGTACCCATTCCCACCCGTTCATACTCCAATAAAGATTATAAAAATTACATTCAATTCTTAATTGGAGAATGCCAGAGTACTCCTTAATAAACTATAACAAAAGTCTGAGTCCAAACGAAACCCAGGTCTCTCTACCAGTTAAATTGGCTCGTGGATGTAGAGCCAGGTCTCTACCAGTTAAATTGGCTCGTGGATGTAGAGCCAGGTCTCTACCAGTTAAATTGGCTCGTGGATGTAGAGCCAGGTCTCTACCAGTTAAATTGGCTCGTGGATGTAGAGCCAGGTCTCTACCAGTTAAATTGGCTCGTGGATGTAGAGCCAGGTCTCTACCAGTTAAATTGGCTCGTGGATGTAGAGCCTGGTCTCTACCGGTTAAATTGGCTCGTGGATGTAGAGCCAGGTCTCTACCAGTTAAATTGGCTCGTGGATGTAGAGCCAGGTCTCTACCAGTTAAATTGG
Source organism: Pictodentalium vernedei (assembly GCA_031216915.1). Lineage (NCBI taxonomy): Eukaryota > Metazoa > Mollusca > Scaphopoda > Dentaliida > Dentaliidae > Pictodentalium > Pictodentalium vernedei. The sequence continues at coordinate 49,285,185 of CM062288.1, read as the reverse complement.
CTCGTGGATGTAGAGCCAGGTCTCTACCAGTTAATTGGCTCGTGGATGTAGAGCCAGGTCTCTACCAGTTAAATTGGCTCGTGGATGTAGAGCCAGGTCACTACCAGTTAAATTGGCTCGTGGATGTAGAACCAGGTATCTACCAGTTAAATTGGCTCGTGGATGTAGAGCCAAGTCTCTACCAGTTAAATTGGCTAGTGGATGTAGAGCCAAGACTCAACCAGTTAAATTGGCTCGTGGATGTAGAGCCAGGTCTCTACCAGTTAAATTGGCTCGTGGATGTAGAGCCAGGTCTCTACCAGTTAAATTGGCTCGTGGATGTAGAGCCAGGTCTCTACCAGTTAAATTGGCTCGTGGATGTAGAGCCAGGTCTCTACCAGTTAAATTGGCTCGTGGATGTAGAGCCAGGTCTCTACCAGTTAAATTGGCTCGTGGATGTAGAGCCAAGTCTCTACCAGTTAAATTGGCTCGTGGATGTAGAGCCAGGGTGTGAGATGGCCGAATTTTCGTCTCTTCGTTTGAGCTGCAGGATTAGTTTATATCATCATCACTTTCGAAATATACACTTACCTTTCTGGAATGGAAACAAGACAAACATGGAATGTGCGCTCCCTCAAACCAAGAACTCGCTTTTCTGCTGATCTCCCGTTTCATTCTTTCCCGAAAATTTGGAATGATTTAAATCTCGAAGTAAGGCAATATAGCAGGCCTCTGTTTAAAAAGACAATAATTAATTCATTCTTGAATGGATATTCTTCTGACATTACTTGCACCAATCCATTCTGTCCAGATTGTGGCCCAGCATAAAGTGATCTCATCCTACCAACTATCGCGATTTCTACAATTAATCCTAAATCTAAGACTTTTCAAATCGCCACTTGTTTTCTTCTGATTACCTCCGAACATGGGGAAAGCTTCACAAAAAGCCTCTCTAAGGGTTTACTTATTGTGAATCGGGGAGGACAAAGAACTAAACCGCTCTGATGTCAGGACAAAATAAATCATGTCTGAGAATGGCAGGAAGAAGGCCTTTCTGGCTATGCCGTTTCCATGTAGTGTACACTTTTTTATTGTTATTTTGTATTTATGTAAACTGTACATGAGTATGCTGCAAAATAAAGTTTCATTTCATTTCATCATCTCCTACAATATTTGTTCGCCAAATCCTAGTGAGAGAGATCTGATATTGGTGCTGAACCAACTCTCAGAAAGTAGGTACAAACCCTAAGAGTACCCCCCTTGTTTGGGGTAGGTCGCCCCTGGAGGTGTCAGACTGTCAGTGCCTTATTTACGTCTGTCTTCAATTAGTGAGACCCTTGTTCATGTCTCCTCTGTGGCAATTTAGTAAACTGGGATGTTTGTTATTCGCCTTCGCTTTGTTGGTGTTTTATGTACTCCCGCTTCCTCTAATCGTGGATTGACTGTGCAACAAATCGTCTCCTGAGTTCCAATTTGTTCTATGTGCCAGTAGGCACATAGAACACTTTGGAACTCAGGGGACGAAATGTGAACATAGTTGTTGAATATTTCGTTTAACTCTACACAGCTCCGAGACGACCCACGCTGTGTCCTTGGGCAAGGCACTTTATCCCGGTTGCCTACATGGGGGCACGATGACACCGTGTACTAAGGCGTACTGCACGTCGATGGTGCACATGTCTTCAACCGCTGTAACCCTGCTTGAGCGGAGCTTGAACAGAGTTAGAATGTTGATGAGATGACAGTTGCTCGTCGATGCTCGGTGGTTCTTCCCGGGTACTCCGGCTTCCTCATCCGTAAAACTTTCACGGTCACGATTAGCCATTGTGCATAAGTATGTGACCTTAAACACCAATAAATAAATAGCCCTACACCGCAACGTCAACAGCAGATCACAGCAGCAACAGTGGTTCCAACAGACTAACATTGACAAACATATCTCCCACTTCTCTGCGATGCAGTGAGGTCTTGTTTCCTATTAAAAGGTCATATCCGGGAGCATTGGATATCTTCACCAAATGGCTGTATTGGACCAGAATTTTATATTATTTTGTGGTGGTGTGGATTTGGTAAATAATGCTCATTAATGGTGGTGATACGGCCAAAAACATAATCTGTTGATGGTATTGATTCAAACTGTGTGCAGCCGAGTGCATTTCAGTTGGAGGTCAAGGCCACACAGGAGTGTTTAATGATTTAGGAACTGACATTTTGTCGGTGACAAATGGGATAATGTTTGTGTGAATTTGTTTCTGAAATCCTTTTAAAAAAATGAATAAAAAGACCTATATGTGTTTCCTTTGTCAGAATGTTCATATTATGTTGTAAAATCCTCAATGGGGGGATAAAGAATTCCGACAACATTGTTTCATCGCTACCGATTCACGAAAATTGGTTTCATCCCCAAATTGAGAACATTTTGACCATTTGAGCCATTTGTTTTAGAAATCAACTGTATCATTCAGCAGAGTATATTGGAATGATATAAGACATATATGCATATGATACAGCTCGTTGAAGTATAGCTTGTTTTGTTCTGCAAAGTCTCTTAATCGGAGCCGTGTAGTTCGACTCGCTGTATCTCTCAGATTTAGAAGAATGATACTTTATGTAAACGATTTATTGGTGTTTAAGGTCACATATTTATGCACAATGGCTAATCATGACCGTGACAGTTTTACGGGTGGAGGAAGCCAGAGTACCCGGAGAGAACCACCGAGCAACGGCGAGCAACTGTCAGCTCCCCATCATACCAACTCCACACAAGCAGGGTTAGCATTGGTTGAAGACAATTGCACCATCGACGTGCAGTACGCTTTAGTACACGACGTCACCGTGCCCCCCCCCCCCCCACATGGGCAATGGGGGGTGAAGTGTCTTGCCCAATGACACAACACGGTTGCCACAGGTGGGATTCGAACCGAGGACCTCTCGGCTTGTAGCCTGCAACTCTACCTACTGAGCCAACGCGCCCCCATGTAAACGATCAAACGTTGGTGTGGAACGATAGTATACGTTGCCACGAGTGTGTACAGAAATGATAGTGTTAACCATATTTTATTCTAGTCATCTTTTTTACATGCATGCCTTTTTATATAGTCTTTTTTTCTTTTATTTTGTATGATGCCATACCTTTTCTCTGTATTACGGAAGTGCAATAAAGTATTACTACAGTAAGATTTTGATTGTGTGTTGCTTTCTCCAGGAAAAGCCACACTGAGAGCTTTCAGGAAAGGAATACAATATTAGCATTGAATAGGGGGTGGGGCGGGGTAATTTTAAATGCGAAATATCTTCGGCCGTGTTAATGAGAAGTGGTGCATTTCTTGACAAAAGACATATTCAGCTGAATAACTCGTCCCCTGAGATCCAATGTGTTCTATGTGCCAGTAGGCACATAGAACACATTGCAACTCAGGGGATGAACTGTAACGAAACCTTTGATGTGTAGGTATCGTTTTGGACTCCAGCAACAACGGTATTGAAAATGTTATTGCGTAACCAGTTTTGACACTATAACAGTACATTTTTTGTGTCGTTCATTTTTGCATTGTAGTAAACTTAAAGAGAAAATAAGACTTTTAAGAAGATTTCAATCTTGCCCCTCAACACTCACCATCCGTACATAAGATTAGTTTGAAGATACGGCACCAAACACATGTAGCAAATCATTTTATTACCATTCAAAAAGCTTAATCAAAAGCGTTCAGTTCATCTACCCGGTACATTTCAGAATACCTCAAGTCATTTAAGACAAATTCCGCAATAAATCTTCTCTTACAGTAACTGATGATCAGTGTAATAAGATGGTTTCCTGTGATAAAACTTTTATGTGTCAGTGTACGTTTGTTATATTGTCAAACACACTTGTTGTGGTTTTTCAAACAAGAACGCGCTAAACATCCAACTTTTCTATCAGAAAACGCTCATTCCTCGATCTATTATGCTTCTCGTGCTGTATGCTTAACAGAGTTGCCCTCTAAAACCAGTTGGGTTAGAAATCAACCCAAATCAACTGGGTTGAGTGAATATGAACCCAATTGGGTTCATATTCACTCAACCCAGTTGATTTGGGTTGATTTTTAACCCAACTGGTTTTAGAGTGTGATTTGTTCCACAGTGCAGCTGATTCCTTTTGTCGACCCAAATCAAGACGGGTCGTTACTTCTTTTGGGATGTGACAAGAGAAGATTTCTAAAGTCCTCCGTTGATGAAGCTTTCTTGGGGGCGAGGGTACAGACGTGTTACCAGGGCAAGCATGTCGGTTGTGGATGTACCTCCCCACAAAATTGAAGTCCCGCCTGAGGGACTATCTCCCATTTGTGATTTGAAAAGTTTGATAAAATTTGGCTTACCCTGATGCATCGCACATATTTCCATTTCCAAGTAACGTTGCCATATCACCTGGCCATTTGGCTAACAATTGTTGCGACGTGTGTCCAATATTCCGGCTAATCATTTCAGCCACATGTCTCAATCATTTGGCTGACAACTGCTGCGATATGTAGTGCATATGTCACAGTTATTCGGTTGAGAACTGCAGTATACCTGACTGGCTCTGTCAAATCTCCCGGCAAGCTTTCTTTGTCTAGCTCTCTGGCTGGCACATGTCGCGATATACCCGATAATGTCTCCACTATATGGTCCGCGGTTAGCTATATCTCTGTCGTGTGACCCTGTGGAGGAAACTGCCTTCTTTACGGTGGGCCTGTTGGGGCATACTCTACCCCCTCACCCTGTCGGAAACACAAGTCCCCTTATCGGGGAAATATTGGCGCCACCACTGGTCGATGAGGTAAAATATCAAATCAAATATCAAAATAGAATATTTCGGAGAAAATGTAACCTCGGAGTCAATTGCTTTATATTATTCTGACTACGCCCCTCGCTATATATCATTCAATATTTTACAGAGAATCGTTTCTAGAATGTTTAACTACAGTGGTAGTGACTAAATCAGTGCGCGACCCACCATTAATCTGTAATCTAGCAACCCTGGGCTTTCAATGGAATTAACAGAGATAAAAGTGTTCATCTGACACCTCTAGGGAATATTGTTAACATAAACGCGTAGATATGAACATATTGAAAAATGATGTTTGTTTTCTGTGTTTGGCACCCAATTGAGAGCAACTGATGGGATTTGTTCTATATTTCACGATAGATGAGATAAGTACAGTCCCCCTTCTGTATTATATTTGAACATTTGTTTTTAAATTATTATTTATTTTTTCCGAAGTAACCCATTACCTAAATCGAGCAGAAGTTGACACTTTAAAAACAGTATTGAATTACTCAATTTTTTTTTTCGGCCTCTAAAACATTGTTTATGAGCTCTCAATGAAAACATTGTTTATGAGCTCTCAATGGAACGAGCTCGACGAGCTCGTTCCAATGCTGGGTCATAAGCTGTATTATGAATGGAAAAATTGGAAAAATAATAAAATTTGATTTCCAATTCTAATGTGGTGCAAGTGAGTTGTGAATACTCGACTTTAGGCAAGACGTTTGCAGGGGTGGCGCCAAGTTTTCCCTGGCGCGGGGGCTATGATCCCCGACAGGGTGAGGGTGGGGGGGGGGGGGGGGGCTAGATAGTTTATGGATCCATCGGACTGACCATGCTTCAGCCCGGCAGGTGAAGTTTTTGTTTTAATTGGGAAAAAGTCGCAATATCCATCTGAGTCAAAAGGATTTGAGCGGGTCAAAACGACACTGAGAAAAATATTGTGGCCAGTGGATCTAGAGTATCAAAAACAGGTGTCATGGCGATTCGCCATGACACCTATTTTTGACACCCAAGTTTCACAAGCCACAAATTTAATAATTACGAAAAACTCAAAACCGAGACTAGATGCATGTCGACTAGTGATTGTGTGGAAAGTTTCTGGTATCGGACTGTAACAGAACTCTCACAATGTAATTAACTCCATCTCATAGTGATTATATGCCCATCGGGTTATTCTTCCTGATTTTCACTTATATCGTATCTTCGGGAGTATTATCTCAATATATCTCCATGCTGTATGCATAATTTTATCTCCCCGACGAATTGGGCCGCTTTCACCGACGGCGGGGGAAGGGTGGGGGGGGGGGGGCTGGTTAACCCTCCTCGACGGGGTCTGTAGTCCCCTAATCCCATTTGCCGTCACTCCTGGATGTTCGGTCACGATTTTCCATTGTGCAGAAATATGTGATCTTAAACACCAATAAATAAAAAGTAGGTAATGGGTTAATATATAGCATTGTGTGATAGAAGAATTCTGCATTTTATATTTGAAATGAGTATATATAAGACTGACTTGCCTTTTTTTTACTGTTTTTATTGCAGGAAACAAAATTCAAGGCTCTTCTGGTAATTTCAAATACAGATTAGAGACGTGGGGAGGAGAATGTGAACGGAAGTTGTTTTTGAACAGACCAACAATACCGATATTCAATTTAGTTGAAGAGTTTAATATTTGAAAGTAAAGTTTCTTTTAATAAATAATTTAATGAATCCACAGTACATTCCAAAATAGAAAAAATTGATCGTTTAATAATTAAAATACAGACATTGATTGTTATTCATATTTCATGTATACTCAAGGTTTTTATTCGTTATTAGTACAATAAGACGTCAGGACAGAGCTGAATTGTTAACTTTGCACTCTGTAACTCTGCTTGATGGAGCTTGAACCGAGTTAGAATGTTGGGGAGCTGACAGTTGCTCGTCGATGCTCGATGGTACTCCGGCTTTCCCCACCCGTAAAACTGTCATGGTCACGATTAGCATTGTGCATAAGTATGTGACCACAAACACCAATAAATAAATAATAAATAAATAATAATCTTCCTAATTCGATAGAGTGATGTCACTAAGTCACACCTTGCAGTAAATCAAATATTAAATACACTTGGACCAAAGTAAAAATTCAAACATAATACTTTGAATATTATTTTGAAGCAATCATTTCAGCGGTCGCAAGTTTTTTTCAGACACTGGGCTCGAGTGAAGTACGTCTAGCCACCCCCTCCCCCACCACCCCCAATATTTTTTTCACGCAGTCGGGACATTTTAGTCAGGATTGAAGTCGAAGATATCGATTTTCTATTGCCACTGAAAATATACTTTCTTAAAAAGACGAAAATTTGCTACCTGGACCCGGACCCGGACCCGGACCCGGTCCCGGTCACACATACACACTCATAGTCACTTATACAAACGAGAGACTGAAGAACCCGATTCGGGCTGTTGGGGGGTCCAGCATGATCAATTTAGAGTATCGATACGGTACGGTACTTATTAATTAAATAAGAAGTTGTGTCGGGACTTTTATTTCTATTACATTTCTTCACTAATAAATTTCCGACAACCTTTGAGTTTTTTAACAGTAGAATCTTTCTTTGACTTATGTTCCAATACATTATCTGGAATACTCGTTAGTCGGGTCCTGAACCTTCGCATTCGGGGGAAATCATATGTTCAGCCCCCCCCCCCCCCCTGCTCTCCCCCAATCGGTGATCTTCGCGACGCCCCCGAGTAGGAGTCGACGTGTCGTCCTTTTTTTTTCGATATCGAGTGTCAAACTAGAAGCATCACTATGTGTGGAACTTTCTGGTTGAGAATAAAAATCATTGAAATTTGTATTTTTATGAACTTTCTGGTTGAGAATAAAAATTGTTGATTTGTATTTTTATTCCAAAACTCGCATTCCTCCGTAGGAACCCCGGAGGGAAGCAATTTTTGTTTACTGTGGTAAACAAGCTAGGTTTGACTAGTAAAATAGGACACGCCGCCAATGCCTGGGATGGACGTCTTCTAAAATGGGCACCATGGGTATAAACGATAGGCTGAACTTGACTTTGTATCCAGGTTGCGGTCGCGATTCGTCATTTTGCAGAAATATATGACGTCACATCAAATACCAATCAACAAATAAATATCAGTCCCATAGTATAACAGACATTTAGTACAACACACCTCCCTGTAATACCATCATTTGGGAGCTGTTAACCGTCAAAGTTCTTGGTCTGACTTTTGATAAACGCCGTGATCTCAGAACAGGTATTTCAAGAGGGCGGGCACACTATAGCCATTGTGCAGAAATATATGATCTTAAACGCTAATAAATAAATAAATAAATAAATAAATAAATAAATAAATAAATAAATAAATAAATAAATAAATAAATAAATAAGAGGTTCTGTCGGCAGTAATCAAATTACCTTGATAGTGCTTTCTAGTCAAGTCTTGGCTGCCTCTACAGCAGCCAAGACTTGACTAGAAAATCACTGCAGAGCCGCTGCAAGGTGTTGTATAGTAAAAATTCTAGAAAGTTACCCATCCGCTATAATGGGTTAAAGTAAACCAGGTATTTTTATACTTTAGATTTATTGTGTAAACACGTCTTCCAAATCGTTTTGTTTATCGATTTTCTAGGAGGACATTTGTCGCTTTCCTTATTTTCAAATTAGGCGGGTCATAGATTGAGAAGGCTCGCCTCAAAGGGCAGACGTGAGCCAGTGCTATTCACTAAAATAGCCTTTCAGTTTTTCTGCAGAATCGAGCTCGCACGGATGACGGGTGTAGGAAGTATCATCCCCTCTTATGGGTATTGCATTGCCGTTGCCGCCCACTGACTCCGCTTGAAGGACACCGTGGAATGTTCTAAAACTTTCGAGGAATCTTTTTATTTTAATTTTATTGACACAAGTAGTATCTTTTGTAATAACCATACGGGTTTTCTTGACGAGTCTTGGAGTATTAAATGGTTCAATGCATGTCAGAGGAACATTTTGGAAAATACAGCTGGTTGTTTTACAAAATGATGTCTTTCTCCGAGTGAATGATGATTGATGACGTCTGTATGGATCTCTCAATTGATGGACACTCTGTGTATTTTAATACATTCCAATTCCTTCAAGTAGAGATAATGCTACCGACAGGTTGCTGAGATAGTTGTACATCTCCACCTCATATATATTTAAGGCCACCTTTATGGTTCAATTGTGATATTGGTGTTCACAAAGAGCAATCACTCAAAGAATGCAATGTATGGATCCCTACAATGTATCCCAGCTGATGACTTTCAAGAAAGTCAGTTTAACTTTGTAGTGGAGCTACTCTTTACTACACCTTCTTAAACTACTGTCAGATCCAGAGAAGAGTTAGTGGTTTGCACCATCCACCCCCTTGTCACTAAATATATTGTAAAGTTGTTTGTAATGTCTGGAGGTCATGCCCACACGAAACCTGTCATAGGCAGCTGGTTATGATAAAATAAATTCCCTAAAACTTATTGACAAGACTGGTTTTATTACACGCCTGTTCTATGTAATCCCCGTCTACAGCAACACTAAACCATGCTGAAAATGAAAATATGTTCAGCACATATGTGTGGAACGGAAATCATTGACGGACTATTTTTAAATAGAAGCGAAATTTCACTGGAATTAATCTACATATCGTGCATCGCAATTACAATTTGAATCGCCAGCGATACCCGAAAATCGCCCCCTAGTTCCAATGTGCTGTATGTGCAAGTAGAAACATAGAACACATTGGAACTCAGGGGACGAAACAGTAACACGGGTTCCCCTCACAAATTTTGTTGATAGTTCGTCCCCTGAGGTCCAATGTGTTCTATGTGCCTACTGGCACATAGAACACATTGGAACTCAGGGGACAAGTTGTCAAATGAATTGCTGAGTGTTCTTCTAATTGTTTTTTTATAGACGTAAAGGCGTGTAATAAACACAGAACGACACTCGTGTGTGAATGGGTTAATCGATATGGCACTTGTGCCATCGCAAAAGGATAAAACTCGAGGCCTACGGCCTTCTATCCTTCGCTCTGGCCCTGGTGCCATATCGATTAACCCAGTCACACACGAGTGTCCTTCTGTGTATGTACCATGGCTACCGCCATATGTCCTATGATTAGCCGCTGTTGTATTCACCATTATCATAGTCTTCCACCACCTGTTCAGCCCTGTACGATTACTGTTGACTTATAGCGCTACTGTCAGCTTGTTAGCTCTCCCGACTCTATCTTGATAACCTTTAGTGCTCATATCCTCATCCCTTTTTAATACGAGGCCATGGGGCTATGAGAAGTCCCTCAATGAGGTATAATTAATCTATCATCACTCACATCCCCATGTGGAATCGAACGACCAAATTACGCGGAATCCTATTCGAGCAACCCAGCTTTAAGAACCACTGACCTTTGGCACCCCATTTTCGTTGAATGAGGCCACGAGGGCCATGAAAAAATCCCCCGTGAGGTATCATCTGTCATTGCTCGTATCCTCATCTCGAAAAAAGTGATTCTATAACCACAGACGTTTTCCAAAAAAAAAGGAATTCTCCGTAAAAGGATTCCATAAATGGGATTCCGCAACTGGGATTCCAAGCTCCTACCCAAACCTCCCAACCAATGACCTTCGGCACCCCACTTTCGTCGTATGAGGTCATGGGGGCCATATGAAATCCGTGAATTTGATATTATATATTATTGTTCCTCATCTCGGGAAAAGGGGATTCTGTAACCACAAACGTTTCCCCCAAAATAACACCCTTAGTGCTGATTGCGTAAATGTGATTCCATAAGTGGGTTTCCAATCTCTGATTCATCAGTTTATTTGATGACGTCATGGTTATGTGACTTATGACGTATTATATGACGCAACCAATGACGTCACTGGTCACATGACTCGTGTTGTTACTGATCAGTCTGATCACGTGATCAGTCCATAGCAATGTCATTGAACTATGTCTAGGAACTATGTAGGAACTTGGAATCCCACTTAAGGAGTCACTTTTACAGATCGCTGAGAAATATCTTCATGGCCTCCATGTAAACTTCAAAGAAAACAGATCAGAAAGATTAGTACCGCAAAATCACTTTAGCACAACGTGCTACTGTTATAAAGATGATTCGGGAAGAATCCGAGCCACATAAAGTCCGTTTCTGCGATTTGGGGTGGTTTTGGGTAGTTATTGGGTTGTTTGTGGTAATTAGTCATACTCTTGCTCAATAGAAACACTTCTCTCCATTCCCATGGCACTACGTGTTACTCTTATAGAGGTGATGTTTCCCCGTGAGAACCTCAGGAAGTGAAATAGTGGGTTTTTTTTTACTCTGGTAAACAAACTCTGTTTTACTGGTAAAATAGGACCCATTCACCAATGCTTGGGGTGGAAGTCCTTTAAAATTGGCAACATGGGTATAAACGACTGACTGAGGTTGGCTATATCTCCATGTTGTGGTCACTTTTAGCCATTGTGCAGAAGTATGTGAACTTAAGCACAATAAACAAATGTACACATACAGATGATTCTGAGAGACGCCGAGTCAAATAAAGGCCGTTTCGGTGACTTTTTATCGTTTTTGAGTAACTTTAGGTAGTTGTTGGGTTGTTTGTAGTAATTAGTCGTACTATTTGTACGATGGAACGCACCCTTTAGGGGCCTATATCACTCACTACGTGCTACTCTTATAAAGAGGATGCTGGGAGAATCCGAGTTAAATAAAGGGCATTTCGGTGTTTTTAGACCGTTTTTGGTGATTTTCGGTAGATGTCGGGTCCATTTGGGTAATTAGATATACTCGCGTTCAGTCGAATGCACCCCCGAATACATCCTGTCCTTATAAAGGGTGTGGGTCTTGCTAAACATTTTTCTACTTCCTCCTCGGCATTTTCCTAAATTATTACGAGGCCAAGAACACTCAAGGGTCAAGTTATATCTCAATGTAACGTTCATTGTCTCTTTTACTTGACACCGGCTGCCCCGGAAATATGATATTTGATAACTATTTTATGATGGATCCTCTTCGCCCCTCCCCCCCCCCCCCCCCCCCCCCTCCATAATAGCTGTATAAATCCAAGGTAAAAAACTCCACTTCTCAAAACAAACATTCGACCTCCTTTCTAATCGTGTCAAATTTGAACCACTGAGTGGCGAAGAGGATCCATCATAAAATAGTTATCGAATATCATTTTTCTTCGTTCCCAGCCCGTGCCGAGTACCTGTGGGGTGAACGCCCCTGTATGAATCTGCCATTTCTCTTTGTATATTGTATTAAAAATGCTTCTGAAAATAATTGTTTGTGTGACTTCACTTCGCCTCTTTCAACAAATCCCGAATTCGCCCCTCCTCCCAACCTTTCCCTGAGAGAACCACAATTACCATTCTTCCATATAAAGTTTCTATGTTATTTTTCGTGCTAAAAAGAATTTGTCTTCCGCCATCCCTCCGTTTTGATTAACAAAATCGATATGTCTTGACTGATTATTCGTCAGCTGATCGTCTAATTGGAAGAACTAATTTGAATGGGTATCCCCTTGGCTAGTTGTTCATTTATAGTGATAAAATGACGATTGGGGCTCCAGGGTATAGTAAAGGACAAGTAGAGTAATAGAAAGTGACCTGTGTGGTTGTCTCGCATCGATTTTCCTTTGTAAGGGTTCTGGGTAAAACCCGATATTCTAAGAGATCATACCAATTTATCTTACGAGTCTGTGAAATATATCCTGTTCCATCACTCTTTTAACCGTTTACCCAACATGAAAAGCAGACGACACTTGCAAACAAAATTCTTGAATAACTATTTTTTTCTCATTTTTTTGTCTCAAAAACATAGGTTATGACCCCTCATTGGAACGAGCTCGACGAGCTCGTTCCAAAGAGGGGTCATAACCTATGTTTTTGAGACAAAACAAATGAAAAAATTAATGAAAATTATTACCACTTTAGCGGACGTTCTCTAGTATATTAGCGGTAAGACTCAGTAATTCATGACGTCATGCAACCGGAAGCGAGCCGCGGGCGTTAATGAAAACAAAATTCATTAACAGTCCGCTGCCCGCTTCCGGTCATGGTAATAATAGTAATAACATGATTTTGTCGAGCGTCCCGGTTTATTAACGGCCCTCAAGGAATGAATAACAGTCCCCTGGCTTATTAACGGCCCTCGACTTCGTCTTGTGCGGGTAATAAACCCTCGGGCTGTTATTCATTCCTCTCGGGCCGTTAATTAAACAATAACATGATTTTGGAGGGCATTATGGTTCGTGAGCGGCCCTGCATCGATGTTGAACAGCCCGAGGGTTAATAAGCCCAAGGGCTGTTCAACATCGATGCAGGGCCGCTCACGAACCATTATGCCCGACAACAATCATGTTATTACTATTATTACCACTACGTAATTTGTAATTTTACACATTTCCAAAATGATATCAATGATATCAAATCAATAAAGATGACGAATCAGTTGCCATGGAAAATGGCTACAACTGACAACATGGCCACGTGTCATTTGTTTCTGTTGCTGTCGATCAACAAGACCGCAACATGGCGAAAGCATCAACTTTTCCTTGCGAGTTCTCGCCTCATTTCTAAATTTTCAATTCTAAAAGACGTCACGTGACAAGAGGGCCGATAATGAATTTTGTTTTCCATTAGCGGCCCTCCTATCACGTGACTACCGAGCAATAGAGGATATGATTGCCCGTTAAATCGACATTAATGCACTAGGAAACGTCCTGCAAAGTGGTAATAATAAACCGTAACGCTCTCCAAACTCATGATATTGTTATATTAATACACGTCTTTTGTGAATAACGCTGGCCGGTTTTGGCCGTTACGTTGGGTGAAGGGTTAATCAATTCCAACGCATCACTGCTATTTATACCCTAACATTTTCTCATCAGACATTTTCTATCAGTTGATTTGCCTTTGAAACGCCACTGCCTCACTAGTTTTAGATTTAAATTTATTCAAGAAATTAACAACCACAAAGAGGCAGATTGCGAGTAAACAAACAAAAATTCATATTTTTATGAAGCTCCCATATTATATACTACTGGTGTTAGGTTACTACGAAGCGAAATCCCTCGGGAACAAAAGCAGATTCCCTTACGGCCACCATATGCAGGTGCATCGCGATAATGACTGATTATGGGGAGGGGGGGGGGGGGCAGAGGGGGGAGATAAATCCTGTTTGTCGCGACTGTGTTGACCAATAGAATAGTTCAACTGCATCATCAAAGTGTTGTCGTCGAAAGGATGCTTGATGATGCAGTTGGAATATTGGTCAGTCGGGACAAAAGTTGAAAAGTGAAAACTTAGGAGTACTTGGAAATTTTATTTCTGAATAAATACATGTGGTAGTGCTATGTGGCGCCCACTTTTGTAATAAATGTCCCTTTTGTAAAACGCCCCACCTTCGTAATAGTTTTTTTTTTTTTTTGGGGGGGGGGGGGGGGGACTCTTTTGTAAGAGATTCCACTTTTGTAATGGTTTATTCTCCTGACCGAAAAACATGCTTTGAATTACTTACGAAGTTTCCTTGATAACATCTGGCCTCTTCCCGATGGGTTCGAGTTGGACCGGAAAATCGATCTTGGCTAACATTGAATGTAATCCAAATCATGTTTCCGACCTGAAGAATAAACTATTACAAAAGGAACAAAAAACTATTACAAAAGTGCGACCTCTTACAAAAGGGTTGAAAAACTATTACAAAATTGGGACATTTTACACAGATGAAAAATCGAGAAAACGCTCGATGTCTGTTCTAATTCCTAATAGGGGGCGCGAATCGGGTCAAAAACAATCCATCAGCGCAGAAAAACAATCATCGAAATTTTGAGCAAATGTTGGCTAAGTTCAATTTTCTGGTCGAAATTATGTAAGTCCAACTAGAGCCTAGCGGGAAGGGGCCAAATCTTATCAAAAGAAGTGTCCACAGTAACTTGTCCAAATCAATATTTCCCAGTCAGAAGAAAACATTACAAAAGGACCCAAAAAAACTATTACAAAAGCGGTATCGCTAACAAAAGGGTAAACAATTTTTTTTACAAAAGTGGGACATTTTACAAGAGGGCCAATAAAGGGCCAATAATTACAAAAGTGGGCGCCACAATCGTAGTCCCAACTTCTTGCTTAATTAGTATGTAGCATGTATCGTACTCCAAATCGGTAATACTGAACTCTCAACTGTCCGAATCGGGTGTCACAGACGTCCATGTGTATGACCGAGCGTGTGTGTATGTTGTGTGTGTGTGCATTTGTCAGGCGCGTAGCCAGGATATCAAAGGTATAGGTGTGTGTGTGGGGGGGGGGGGGGGGGCTAGAGTAATATCTAGGGGGCTAGTTCAGCGATCTGAACGTAGCGGCTACCCCCCTGCGAAGTGATGTAGCCGCTACGCTTAGGTCGCTGAACTACTAGGCGTCATACAGACTAGGATGCGTATCATCATCTGAGCCACGTAGCGGCGAGATGGGGTGAGCACAAGAGTGGTGGGACATCCCCTCTCGGGGCGGGGAGCCCTTCCCCGGGAAAAAACTTTGATATTCGAGACAAAAAACACAATTTCCTTGAATCCGTTTGTGACTATAATTTATAAGTTGTGAAAGGCATCAATAATTAGGCCACATCACCTGGGAGGGGGAGCATGACTAAAAAAGTTTGTGACTATAATTTATAAGTTGTGAAAGGCATCAATACCTGGGAGGGGGAGCATGACTAAAATTGGGGGCATGTAACCCCCCCCCCCCCCTCCATGGCTACGAAACTGGTGTTTGTATGTGTGTGGTTTGAAGGACACAATCACATGTTTTGAGGGATTTTAGAATGTTGGTTTCCGCTCACCCGCCGATAACGGAACTCGCGACAACTCTGCCTGGCAATGAGGAGTCCAACCCATAAACAGCTAGACCATCGCGCCCTTTCAAAAACGATGGCTGGAATCTTATTGTTTAGATGAAGTTCTCATGATTACTGGCTTCGCTTTTGGCAACAGCATGAAGTACGTTCATTTTTTTAAATCTAGTCTCGTAAGAAAGTACATGATTTCCAGCAAGCATGAATCGATATCTTCGACTTAACCCTTCACCCGACGCAGACGATATCAAAATTTATTATTATAAATATCATTTTTTTAAATTTTTCAAAAAATTTCAACAAAACCATATCATGTGACCCCTCGTTGGAACGAGCTCGACGAGCTCGTTCCAACGAGTGGTCACATGATATGGTTTTGCTGAAAATTTTTTGAAAAATAATATTTTTTCAAATGCTGAATTTGCATATTACGCGGGCGGATGCGGGCGATTCGTTGGGTAAAGGGTTAAACCCAGACGAAACTCTTCTGATTGGAAACCATTTTTCTTTTTGAGTGGGTGGGGGGGGGGGGGGGGGGGGGAACCCACCACCACCAAGCTTCGCGATGTCCCTGACCCTTTATGTGGTGTTAGTTTCTTGATTTTGGTTAATCTGGCAGTTCTTATATCGAACTATCGATATTTTATTAAGAAGTATGTTTAGACCAGATAATTGGCTCAAGTCATTTCCCTCATGTCCAGGAAACCCTTGAGGCTATATTTGATGACAGTCTAAGCTGTTGGAATTAGTGGAAGTAATTAGTTTTACTGACCTGTGAAATAACCTCAGAATATCAATTAACCGCTAATCAAACAAAACCTGAAAAGACACCAAGACATACCTTTAACTCATTTCATACCGAGATGTGAGTCTTTTTCTGTATTTCTTTTCAGTTCACCTGACTGAAAGCAGAGGTGTAACTATGGGGGAGGTGGCGGGTGTGTGATTCCCCTCCCAATAATTTTCCAGTCTAGACATTTTTATCTGGATTGGAGTCGTAAATATCGATCGGCTGCTGCTGGTGATCATGTTATTTCTTTCGTGAATACTCTTTTTTCCTTCTTTTTTTTCACACACGCAGTCCGCCTCATGCAAATGGGATTGTGTGGCTAATTAGGGATGTTGGATTCCCACCATGGCCAAATTTGAGTACGGTGCGTGCTAATTAAATAAGAAGTTGAGAAGCCCGTTCATCACGATTATTGTCTGTGTGTATTTAACCCTTTACCTAACGTAACGGCCAAAACCGGCCAGCGCTATTCTCAAAAATCGCCAATTAATTTTCATTATTTTTTTCATTTTTTGTCTCAAAAACATAGGCTATGACCCCTCGTAGGAAAGAGCTCGTCGAGCTCGTTCCAACGAGGGGTCATAACCTATGTTTTTGAGACAAAAAATGAAAAAAATTAGTTATTCAAGAATTATTTTTGCAAATGTCGTCTGCTTTTCAGGTTAGGCAAAGGGTTAATACATCTTCTTCTCCATTGCAGACTGCTCACTGACGAACGCACCCAACTTGTGCATGGATAGCTTTCGTAAAATTGATAACACATTCGACGGCCAAACTGACCAGGAGAAATTCAAGTCATTGATGATCTGTGATGACCCAGAGTTCATCAACACACTAGCTTGTTATACTTATAATGGCCTAAAGTGTAAAGGGATTTGGAAACCCCAAGTCAACTAAGTCGAGGCCCCAGCTTGCGTTCCTTTAACATTCAGTTGGATGATACTCAGTTACTAAAAACCCAGTCTCACAGAGCAACTGGTCTCATCAAATTAATTCAGTTTGGAAAAAAATGCATGTTTAACTGCAATTCATTTGTAAGATATGTTGTTTTAAAACTTGTTACTTGTTGTACACTCGACCATTATTGGTGTAAGAGTACATATACAATAAATGAATAAAATAAATATATAAATAAATAAATTTAACCCTTTACCTAACGTGACGGTCAAAACCGGCTAGTGCGATTCTCAAAAATCGCCAGTTAATTTTCATTATTTGTCTCAAAAACATAGGTTATGACCCCTCGGTGGAAAGAGCTCGTCGAGCTCGTTCCAACGAGGGGTCATAACCTATGTTTTTGAGACAAAAAATGAAAAAAATTAGTTATTCAAGAATTATTTTTTGCAAGTGTCGTCTGCTTTTCAGGTTAGGTGAAGGGTTAACCACAATTTCCTGAGTTTGTTAATCACCACTGACAAACATACCAACTGCATCATCAAGAAAGGTCTTCGAAGAAGGCCAGCCTTGGTGATGACGTTGGAATATCTCTTCAATCGGGACTTGAGGGTCGTGTCAGTTGTCAGTCGGGTCGAACTAGGTTTGCGGTGGCATTGTGGTAACCGGTTCTCGTCCGTTCACCGAAGTTAACCAACATCGAGCCCGGTTAGTCCTTGGATGGGTGACAGTCTGAGCGATCGATTCGGACTCCCGCGTTGTGTCCTTGGGCAAGGCACTTAACCCCGATTGTCCACTCTGGGGCACGATGACACCGTGTACTAAGGCGTACAGCACGTCGATGGTGCGCATGTCTTCAACCACTCTAACCCTGCCTGTGTTGCAGTGCGGAGTTACGATGTTGGGGAGCTGGCAGCTGCTCGTCGTCGCTCGGTGGTTCTCCCCGGGTACTCCGGCTTCCTCCGCCCATAAAACTGTCACCGACACGATATGACCTTGGCTGTTAAAGTGTCGTTAAACCTTAATAAATAAATAATAAATAAATCCACAATTTCCTGAGTTTATGAATCACCACTGACAAACATTCCGACTACATCATCAAGGCGGGCCTTCTTCGAAGGCCTGACTTGATGATGAAGTTGGAATATGTCCTCAATCGGGACTTGAGGGTCGTGTGTGTTGTTAGTCGGGACAAACTAGGTTTACACCCCCACCCATAATCGGTTACCTTCACGAAGCACCTGTCTGAAAGCAGTATGAACTGCAGCCATCATTTGGCGTCCGGGAGTGCAGTGGCTCAGTAGTTATATTGGGCTTTAAACTGAAAGGCCAACGGTTAGATCCCCCACCAGGGGTAACTGTTTTGTGTACTTGGAGAAGGCACTTAACCCCGGTTTGCTACGTGGGGACACGGTGACGCTGTGTCGATGGTGCACTTGTCTTCAACCAATGCTAACCATGCTTATGTGAAGTTAGTACGTTGGAGAGTCTGACAGCTGCTCGCCATTGCTCGGTGGTTCTCTCCGGATACTCTGGCTTCCTTCACCCGTAAAACTGTCCGAGTAAAACTGTCCGACACGAGGTGACCTGGCTGTCGAAAGTGTCGTACAACCCCAACAAATAAACAAATAATCACTTGGCGTCCATCGTCTATTATCCTTTGCATATCGATTTTTGTCAAACTATTGAGTCAAATCAAACAAATCTTGGAACTAGTTGTCTATTGTGTGTGTGTGTGGAGGGAAGGTGGGGGGGGGGGGGGGCATTCTTCCAGTTTTGTCGACAGATTGCTAACAGGAATAAGGTGGGTTGCAATGTTCAAATAACCTAAAATTCCTTTAAATTTTCCTCTCATAAATCACCAGTTTAGATTTGGTATGAACATTCTTTAGTGATCAAGGTTCAAACTTGTTTGAAGAAAAACTCTTGGATAATATTTGGGTTCGTGTCGGGGTGGTGGGGGGGGGGGGTCATTATTTATAGACCATTCACCTTTTTCAATTGTCAGAATCGGTTTGAACCAAATTTAGTTTGCAGTGTTATTTGGTCACGTGTACTCGGTTTTTGCGAAAAAATATTTCTCCTGCACGACACAAGACGGGGATTTGAGTTTTGGGTTTTTTTTTTCTCTTTTTGTGTAGCGTCTCTTGGGAGTAGTAGTTGGGCTACTTCGGGGCGTCCAATTGGGGATTCCCATGTAACACCATTGGCAATGGGGAAACACCGAACAATCGTCTTCTCGAAACTAATGAGTACAGTGATTTGATATGCAGCCTCTTTTTGATATGGAGATTTATTGGGCTTTTTTACAAAGCAGGTTTCTTGAACATTATAGGGTCTCGTCATGGCAGGAGTTTACGGCCCCACTCAAAGTTTTGGCTTGTAGAACCTTTTAGCGGATTTGAACAGAAACTTGACCCATCTACAGCTAAGCGTTTTCGACTTTCTTGTACATCTGGATGTTTGGTAGCTTTTTGTTTAAGTTGAAAATTAGATTAGACTGAACATATTCTCTTTGTAACTTTCGAGTATTGATGCTGAAGGGGATGATGAGCAGTTTGTGTCAGCTTGGTGGACCCCTCCGTTAACTGCGGGGATGTCACGTTGTGAGTGACAATTAAACTCCTGTCTCTTGGAGATTCCAGACGACGAAAGTCGTATTATATACTGTCTAATGTCAGATGATATGATCGTATTCCCCCCTCCCGTTTCCCTCGAGGGAAGGGGGAGGGTGATAACGACCATTACGTCTCAGGATTTACGTAAACTGAACTGTGAAATTTCAGTCGCGTTGACATGTTAAAAATGTTTCAAAGAAATGAATTTTCATGCTGCATAACGTTTATTTAATAATCCATGTTATATTTAGTAAAGTCCCGAAGCTTCCGTACGATTCGGTGAATTCAGTTGGAGTCTGATGATACTCCGGCATCATGCTCAATGATGATTGGTTGGGAACACCCAGACGATTAGAAGTGTACCAGTCTATCTAACGTTTCCCGCTAACTTCTTTTAAGTCAAGGCCTGCGTGAGCGGACAGTATTACCATAGCGCATTTCTGGAGATTATTCGATTGATCCGATGATATTTAGTATTTCACAAACGGAGTTTCACCTAACAACAAGTTAGCAGAGAAAACAGATTAACTTAACCTTCCCCCTGCCACGTCCACTAATACCATATACGGAGGGCCTATAAACATGCCAGTACATGAGAAAGTGGGGCACTGAGAATCACTAATTTTCTATTCGAATCGAATCAGTCCTATATTAGAAATCCAATCGAATCAGGGTCTTCTCAAAGATGACCAATGATGGGGATGGGGAGCTGAAAAACTGATTTATTCCGACTGTGGTGGCGTAAGGCCAGGCCGATAAAATATTCAAACTACATCACCCCATCCCTAGCATTGGCAATTAGGCCCTTTTTTACCAGTAAAGCCAAGTTTGTTTCCCACAGTAAACAAGCACTGCTCCACTTCCCGTGGTTCCCACGGGGAACTCAGTTTTTGTTTTCAACACTCTTTATATAGAATTTTCATCTGAACTATACGTTTCATGAGACGATACAGATGAATGACACCAAACTATATTCCTGTGAAAACATTCGAAATGAAACGAATCGGGCAGTCGGTTTCGATTCGAGGCGAATATAGGAAGTTTTTAAAAGTTACGAAATCGAATCTAATCACGAACCTCTATGAGAGTTTAATAAAATTTATAACACACTTGTAACTCAATCGTCTATTTAATTGTTCTAAAGATCTCTGGGACAGTCAGATGATAGTGTTATTCTGTGCATGCCCAGGCGTGCAGAATATAACAGTATATCTTACCCCCTACAATTATCTGGAAATTCCATTGGTTCAAAGACATCACATGCAGACTGCATATAAAACCATATACTGCCTGTCAACAAAATATACGGTGACAGCTATGGGTAATCTCCCCTTTGTTCATTGATTATTCAAAATGGCGGCAGCCGATAAATGCTTCAAGTTGAAAGATTGAGTGTTGGAAGCCCATATTTGGTCTGAAGTGCAGGTTAGGTAACTTAAAAGGCTTCATATTCTGTGGATGTGTGTCATGTTACCTTCGAAATGAAACTGTTTGCTATGTATGAAATTGCCTTGTTACAATTTATGGGAGAGTGCCTGTAGGCATTCTCCCATAAATTGTAACAAGGCAAAGACATGTGAACATATTGTGAGAATTGTCTCATTTAATTTTGATCGCTGTTGTTATTAGTTCTGTGCATCGATGCAGCAGTCGGTAAGATATATTCGTTACACAGTTTGTTGGTAGCCTAATGTGGTATATATGGTGTCAGTTAATTTCATATTGGACTCGAGCTTCGCTCTCGTCCAATATGAAATTAACTGACACCATATTCGCTCTCGTCCAATATGAAATTAACTGACACCATATATACCATATTAGGCCACCAACAAACTGTGTAACTAATAATATAGAGGACAACAGTGGTTATCGGCAGCGTAAGGGTTGACCGTTGAAGAAAACAAACTTACAGTTATTTGGAAATTTGAAAACTATGCCTCGAGGAGATTGAGACATCAACACTCGAGTTCCCCATTATGGCACAGATGGCACTTGCAATGGCTAAAACAGGTTTATTTAAAAGGGGCCAAACCAAAAATCAAGAGAGAGAAAGGAAATTCCAATCGAATTCAGATCCGAGTTCCAGTCCACCTTCAGCCAGTCGGACACATGCGTGCGGAATACAATTCTTCTTGATTCTCTTCAACATATTTTCCGCGTCCCGTTCGTCAGTCAAGCATTCAGTTTTAGACAAATGTCAGGCTTTTCCTGGAACTTCCTTTTGTTCTTATTTGTTTACTCAATCAGAACTATATAGTCTACACGTACTTTATGACTTCGTGTTCTTTTGACTTGAAGTGATACAATACACTATTTATTTATTTATTTATTTATTTATTTATTTATTTATTTATTTATTTATTTATTTATTTATTTGGGGTATAACGACACTTTCAACAGCCTGGGTTTGAGAGTTTTACGGGCGGAGGAAGCCAGAGTTCCCGGAGAGAACGACTGAGCAACGGCGAGCAACTGTCAGACTCTCGCTCGTACTAACTCCGTACAAGTTAGCATTGGTTAGCATTGGCTGAAGATAACTGCACCATCGACATGCAGTACGCCTTAGTACAAGGCGCCAGACTGCCTCACGTGGGAAATCGGGATTCCTTGCTCAAGGACACAACGCAGTTACACCTGACGGTATCCAACCGTGGACGTTTCTGCTTGAAATCCAATGCCGTAACCACTAAGCCACCTCGCACCCCATAATACACAGTTGGAAAGGTCTCTCTGACATTACTGGCCTGATGGAAAAAAATGAAGGTCACTCCAACCTTCACTCTAAAGCTGACAAATTATCAATATTACTTTGTCTTTTTCATGCTTAACCCTTTACCGAACTTAACGGTCAAAACCGACCAGCGCTATTCCCCAAAAACGCCAATTAGTTTTTATTATTTTTTCATTTTTTGTCTCAAAAACATAGGTTATGACCCCTCGTTGGAACGAGCTCGTTGAGCTCGTTCCAATGAGGGGTCATAACCTATGATTTTGAGACAAAAAATGAAAAAAAAATAGTTATTCAAAAATTTTATATGAAAGTGTCGTCTGCTTTTCGTGTTAAGTAAAGGGTTAAAAATCAGAAAAGGAGTACCCGAAAAATGGCCTGTCTTGGTTGCTTTAATTTCTAATTTGTATAGTTCTGATGTTGCACTTTCAGACAAAAAAATACCGGACTTAAAATGGCTCGCCTGATATCGCTAACCTTTAACCCAACGAATCGGCCGCATCCGCCCGCGTAATTTTCAACAGCAGTTGAAAAAAATATACATCAGATAGTTGCATCTAAGTACTTAATTCTGCGAAATGCACCTCAGAAGAAATCAGCGAGACTTGTCTTTTTCCAATTTCTCGGATGCAATAGAATTAAGAAAGGACGCTGGTTTTGTTTACGTTGGCTTGGCGGGGGTTCGAACCAACGCCGAGAGAGTTTCCTTCGGGACCAACCGCCTAGCGAAACAATACTGAACCACGCACACCACTCCCAGATCATGTGACCCCTCATTGGAACGAGCTCGACGTCGAGCTCGTTCCAATGATGGATCACATTATATGGTTTCTTCAAATTTTGTGGAAAAATATTTTAAAAAAAAACAATTATTAAAATAATAAATGTTGATATATTGTGCCTTGGCAAAGGGTTAACGACAACAAGGGCGACAGGAACCGATATGTAATTCCAAGACACGAATCCAGTTTCATCACAGCATTTCCCCAGCTTCCCTCGCGTCGAAAAGAGGATACGTATTTGAAGAGCAATTTAATAGACTTCGACTGACTGTGACAGCCAGGTGTCTCAATATTCCAACTTAAAGGTTACATCCATCAAGCATCATACACATACTTACACACTAGTGAGATATTCTAATTGCTTTTTGTCGTTGAAAATCTTGACTCTTTAGAGGCGAGCTTGCTCGAGTACTTGTTATGAATAGTTCAGCAGTATGTGCTGGTGTAACAGAGCAGGGGTTGCAGAACGATTTTGAAAGTGGAGGAGCTTACTGAATCTTAGGTTCGGGTTTTCATTTATTTATTTATTTATTTATTTATTTATTTATTTATTTATTGGTGTTGAAGGTCACATTCTTATGCACAATGGCTAATCATGACCGTGACAGTTTTACGGGTTGGGGAAGACGGAGTACCCGGAGAGAACCACCGAGCAACGACGAGCAGCTGCCAGCTCCCCAACATCGTAACTCCGCACTGCAGCTAGCACAGGCAGGGTTAGATTGGTTGAAGGCATGCGCACCATCGACGTGCAGTACGCTTTAGTACACGGCGTCATCGTGCACCTGTGTGGACAATCGGGGTTAAGTGCCTTGCCCAAGGACACAACGCGGGAGTCCGAATCGATCGCTCAGACGATCACCCATCCGAGGACTAACCGGGCTCGACGTTGCTTAACTTCGGTGATCTGACGAAAACTGGTTACCGCAACGCCACCGCGCCTCGGAGGAGCTCACTGAAACTTAGGTTCGGGTTTTCATATGTGTGTGTGTTGATTTATCCTTGTAAAATCAATAAGATTAAAAGTAGAAGTGCCTAAGTGCAGTGGAGCTGCTTAATTAGCGGTCTTTTAATTGAATAACTTTGTTAACCCTTAATCAACGTAACGGCCAAAACCGGCCAGCGTTATTCACAAAAATCGTCAGTTAATTTTCATTATTTTTTCATTTTTGGTCTCAAAAACATAGGTTATGACCCTCATTGGAACGCGCTCGACGAGCGCGTTCCAATAAGGGGTCATAACCTATGTTTTTGAGACAAAAAATAGTTATTCGGGAATTTTATTTGCAAGTGGCGTCTGCTTTTCAGATTAGGTAAAGGGTTAATTAAATATTCATGAAACGTCCAAACACAAAACAATTTACTACACCTTCAGTACAAATTTGACCAGTTAAATGCAAATGGGTTATGAAGTAAACTCCTGTTAATTGAATAAAAAATGTGTAATATACTGATAAAAAAAAACCCCAGATAATCATCCTCATGGGAACCCCGGGAAGTGAAGCACTGTTTAGTGGGGTAAATAAGCTCTGTTCTACAAGTATAAAAGGACTCGTTCCAATACTTGGATGGAGGTCCTCTAAAATGGGCAGCATGTGTATAAACGATTAGCTGGACTTTACTTTATATTCATGTTGTAGTCATGGTTAGCCATTGTGCAGAAATATCAAATATGTGACCTTAAACACCAATAAATATATAAATTATGGGAAGGGGAGAGCGTGTATTAGTTTCAAAGTCATTTTATTTTAAGAATTGTTCACTTGAATTAACGTGTAAGCGAAAAATGTCTAAAACAACAGTGTACTGCCATTGTCACAAACGGATCGCGGTGGCTCAGTGGTAGACTGTTGGACTTCTATGCTAGAGGTCCCGAGTTCGATCCCCGTCCGGGACGACCCGCGTTGTGTCCTTGGGCAATGCACTTTATCCCGGTTGCCTACATGGGTGCACGATGACGCCGTGTACTAAGGCGTACTCCACGTCGATGGCGCACATTTCTTCAACCAATCTGAGCAGAGCTTGAACAGAGTTAGAATGCTGAGGAGTTGACACATGCTCGGTGGTTCTCTCTCAGTACCCCGGCTTTCTCCACCCGTAAAACTGTCACGGTCATGATTATCCATTGTGCATAAGTATGTTACATTAAACTCCAATAAATAATAATTAAATAAATAAATAAATAATTGCTACAAACAAGGTCGCGAGTAGCTGAAGGTAAACGGGACGTAACAGACTACACATGGCTGGAAATTTTGGACATTTTGTTTTGCTTCCAAGTTCCACCTGGTACTGTCATCAACTGAAATTGTTATGAAATATCAATAATTGTATTGCTTGTCAAAACATGACACATTCTGATATAGTACGGGGCTAGTCCGTGATACAGACTAGACTTGAAGGAACATATATTGTGTCCAATATGCAATGCAGTGCATCGTTAAAGTCTAGAATCCACCGCAGTGCGCTCTGACTTTCATTATTACCCCGTATCACCCTTTGTTCATTCTATGACATTCTCAGCTCAACTAAACAGGAGCATACTGTCGGTGCTCCACAGACTGTCACACAATACAAGCACCTCAAGAGGTCCCTATATTTTACACCTGGGTACGATGGGGATTGCGTAGTACTGGTGAGCATTCCCAACGTCCACATCTGGCATGTGATGCAACGTCGCAGAATCACAAGCCGCAGAATCACACACTTTAACTTCGCCGATCGCACACCAGCCACTACTCCGTGAAGCACCCGAATCAATCGCCGAATGGTCACCCATCCAAGAATTAACCGGGCTCGACGTTGCTTAACCTCGGTGATCTAACGAGAACCGGCTTCGCTTCGCCAGGAATAGAACTCTCACCTTTAACCCTTTGAACACGAGAGGGCGTTTTTCCGGCCCAGGAACATGATACGTCATACTTTCAGTAAGCGGGATGGCTGCTAAATGAATGTGTGGGGTAGACTAATGAATATTTTCAACGCGCAGCCTGAAGGCTGCAAGTTGAAAATATTAATTGGTCTACTCCCAAATAATGAATATGGACTCTACCAATTGCTGTCATTGAACTAACATGGTTATTTATTTATTTATTTTATTTATTTATTTATTTATTTATTTATTTATTTATTTATTTATTTATTTATTTATTTATTTATTTATTTATTTATTTATTGGTGTTTAAGGTCACATGTATGTCTGCACAATGGCTAATCATGACCACGACAGTTTTACGGGTGGAGGAAGCCTGAGTACCCGGAGAGAACCACCGAGCAACGTCGAGCAACTGTCAGCTCCCCAACATACTAACTCCACACAAGCAGGGTTAGCATTGGTTGAAGACAGGTGCACTATCGACGTGCAGGTACGCCTTAGTACACAGTTGCGGTTGCCGCAGGTGGGATTCGAACCGAGGACCTCTCGGCTTGCAGCCTGCACATCTACCAACTGCGCCACCGCCCCCCCCCCCCCCCCCCCACTAACATGGAATATACCACCAGGGTTCAAAGGGTTAAAGAATAAAGAAGACTCGAGATATAACCACACCTGACAGATTCGACTTGCCAAGATGATGTATAGTTGGAATATTAGTCAGTCGGGACTTGAGCCCTCGCAGTCAGGACAAAACAGATTTACACCCCCTCCCCCCTGTCCGCCATCTTTACGACGCCCAAGTTAGCAACAACCTAGCATACACATACCATACAACAAATAACGCCTGGTATATAAAGAAATAAACAGGACCAAAGACGCAACCATTGGAAATGCGATTTGAGTCGATGTTTGATTCAATGAGAAGTCTTTTAAAATCATTTCATCCACCACATTTATTTATTTATTTATTTATTTATTTATTTATTTATTTATTTATTTATTTATTTATTTATTTATTTATTGGTGTTTAAGGTCACATACTTATGCACAATGGCTGATCGGACCGTCACAGTTGGGAGCGCGGTGTCTCCGTGATAGACTGTTTGATCCCCGTCCGGGATGACACGCGCTGTGTCCTTGGGCAAGGCACTTTATCCCGGTTGCCTACATGGGGGCTCGATGACGCCGTGTACTAAGGCGTACTGCACGTCGATGGTGCACATGTCTGCAACCGCTATAACCCTGCTTGAGCGGAGCTTGAACAGAGTTAGAATGTTGAAGAGCTGACAGTTGCTCGTCGATGCTCGGTGGTTCTCCCCTGGTACTTAGGTTTCCTCCACCCGTAAAACTGTCACGGTCACAATTAGCCATTGTGCATAAATATGTGACCTTAAACACCAATAAATAAATACCGTGACAGAGGAGGAAGCCGGAGTACCCGGATGGGGATCGAACTCGCGATCTCTAACACAGAAGTTCAATAGTCTACCACTGAACCACCGCGCTCCCACCCCATATATTTTACGGTATCATCAAATCACAGCTCATTCGTTTCCATCGCAATTCGAGTGATAAGGTGGATTTCAGCGAAACCTGTTCTTCCCTATATTTGGCTCATTCAGATCAAGGGGGGTACTCACTGCGCTTTTTGTGTCGCCTGAAATCTCAAACTCTGAATGAACTGGAAAGTCCTACAGAAATTACTGATTTTAACCCACTCAAATCTTAACACAACGGGCCGTTTGCAGAATTGTAGTGGCGCGGTACTGAATTGCAAAACGTTTCGTTGTAGACTGCGGTTGTAGGAAATATTCGGGGACCACCAGGGGATACACTTGGAATTCCGAAGGTCCTCTAGACACATACCTGTTAGTAACCGCTTGTCTCATATGGCGAATGATGACTCCCAGGTAGGGCTGCACGATATTCAAAACTGAATACCGGTATCGGTATTCAAAAAAATACCGCGGTATACCGGTATATCGAAAACTGTTCAGAAAAACGAACACAAGTACCACAATCGAGACTCGAGGCATCACAGTCGGAACGAATTAGCATGCCTTGATGATGCGATTCGAAAAACCTATACCCAACGCAGACGATATCAAAATTTATTATTTTCAAAATTAGTTTTTCAGATTTTCCCCAGATTTCAACAAAACTATATCATGTGACCCCCTCATTGGAACGAGCTCGTTCCAATGAGGGGTCACATGATATAGTTTTTTAAAAAAATTTTTAAATTATTTTTTCAACTGCTGAATTTGTATATTATGAGGGCACAAGCAGACAATTCCTAGGATAAAGGGATAATATTATTCATTCGGGGCTAAAGCTAAAAAACTCAAGACATCTTGACAATCAAAATTGTGGGTAAATAAATAATGACTATAAACCGATATTTTTGTAATTACACCGGTATTTAATCGATATTGGTTTGAATACCGGTATATATCGGTTTATCGATATACCGTGCAGCCCTTCTCCCAGGGTACTAAACTGGAGAGTTTTTTTCTTGATCACAACAATGGCAGAAAAGTAAAAGAACAAGGGCGCCGAAAGTGGGGGTAGGGGAGGCAGCTGCCTTGAGGCATGGGGGAAGAAGCGTGTGCCCTTTTTCGTTAGACGTACA
Organism: Pictodentalium vernedei; assembly: GCA_031216915.1. Classification (NCBI taxonomy): domain Eukaryota; kingdom Metazoa; phylum Mollusca; class Scaphopoda; order Dentaliida; family Dentaliidae; genus Pictodentalium; species Pictodentalium vernedei. The sequence goes on along the minus strand of CM062288.1, from coordinate 49,256,238 downwards.
CTAGTGGGAAACACTTTACTTTCCGAGAACTGTTAACAAGAAACTATTGAGCATTCGCGCTAGAGACAAGTGCCCTTTTAACACCCCTTCCCCACTCCCTTGCCCTGGGATCCTTCCGACGCCCTTGTAAAAGAAACATTATTTTGACTGGTGTTTATATACCTCATCATTTTACATTGTTGAAGCTTGATTCAAATAATATAAAAGGTGTTTTCATGGATTATTCAACATAAGTTTCTTCCGTATTCGATTACGCAAACGATTCTCAAGTTTGTTAAGATAAACAGTTTCAAGATCCTTATGTCTCGTGTGTACAAAAATGTCATTATATTCTCCAAATTAACACCAATTGTTAACAATCCCAATCACGAGAATCTCAGTTGTACCTCGACACCTAGTCTACTGGTCAAACGAGTCCGTAACGACGGCCATTCTCAGCTTTGGCCACCTGCTGGGTGAAGTGACACGTGTAATTCAGACGTTACAGACCAAATTAATTTCTTTTCAGATGACCCCTGGTGATAAAATTGGTCTTTTTATGTCTTCTTTATTCTGAAAAGGTGAGAGTTATATTGGACACAATATGTGTCCCTTCAAGGGGAGACATTGTTCATGACAACAAAGATTCGATATCACCAACATTGCTGGTACCGCAGTCTCCACCCTTGAGCCATCAGATTTGAAACTTCGAGATGTCTCTTAACTTTCAACACGAAATTCAAGTAAGCTGGCGCGCATTTAGGAAACTGTCACGTGAGAATAAAAGTCGAACAAAAAGCTTAGTTCCTTTCAATAAAAATCCGAATTCACTCAGTTACACAGCTTGGGCGCGTAGAGCACTCGTTTGGGGGCATGAATGCTTTCTTGGTTAAACTTAATCTGTTTCAATCGCAATGGCGAAGGAAATAGAAAGACTTTTTTGCGGGGGGGGGGGGGGGGGGAGACAAAGTATATGTCAAAATCGTTGTATTACTACAGCACACAAATACATACATACTCGTACGAATCGCGTTTATTTCAATCGAATTTATAAGATTTCACGAGGGGGGGGGGGGGGGGTGGCGTTGCTTAACCGGTTCTCGTCAGATAACCGAAGTTAAGCAACGTCGAGCCCGGTTAGTCCTCGGATGAGTGACCGTCTGAGCGATCGATTCGGACTCCCGCGTTGTATCCTTGGGCAAGGCACTTTACCCAGATTGTCCACATGATGGCACGGTTGACGCCGTGTACTAAGGCGTACAGCACGTCGATGGTGCGCATGTCTTCAACCAATCTAACCCTGCCTGTGCTGCAGTGCGGAGTTACGATGTTGGGGAGCTGGCAGCTGCTCGTCGTTGCTCGGTGGTTCTCTTCGGGTACTCCGTCTTCCTCCACTCGTAAAACTGTCACGGTCATGATTAGCCAATGTGCATAAGAATAAGTATGTGACCTTAAACACCAATAAATAAATAAATAATTATAAGAATCCACATTGAATCGAATCTCGACTGGAATCGGATTTCCGATACTTGCGTTAGTGGTCCTTATTATCGGGATTGTTTCCCATATATACAGGCATTATTTAGTGTGGGATATGTGCATACTAGTCCATTGCTTACCGAGGAATCGCGAAGATGCACAATTGGGCGGGGAGAAGGGGCTTAAACCCGATTAGTCCCAACTGCGATGGCTCAAGTCTCGACTGACTTATGTTCCAACTACATCACCAAGACATGCCTTCGTCGAAGGAATGTCTTGGTGATGTGGTAGGAATATTGTTCAATCGGGATTATAGTTATAAAAAGGAGCACGCTGGCTAAGTGGTAGACTGTTGGACTTCTATGCTAGAGGTTCCGAGTTCGATCCCTGTCCTGGACGACCCGCGTTGTGTCCTTGGACACGGCACTTCATCCCGCTTGCCTACATGGGGGCAAGATGACGCCGTGTACTAAGGCGTACTGTACGTCGATGGTGCACATGTCTTCAACCGCTGTAACCCTGCTTGAGCGGAACTTGAACAGAGTTAGAATGTTGAGGAGCTGACAGTTGCTCGTCGATGCTCGGTGGTTCTCCCCCGGGTACTGCGGCTTCCCCCACCCGTAAAACTGCCACGGTCACGATTAGCCATTGTGCATAAGTATGTGACCTTAAACACCAATAAATAAATAGTTATAAAAAAATTCTAGACTTCTTGGAAATATACTAGTGAATTAATAAAATATACCTGTAGTTGTCGTGTCGCAACTTGTGATTTGATTAACACGAACTGTACTGGTACTTCAAATTGGTCATGCCTAATGCCAGCAAGCGCGAATCGGATACTACAGACCTCCATTTGTATTCTCGACTGTATGTGTGACACAACGTCCATCGAGTTCCAATGTGTTCTATGTGTCAGTAGGCACATAGAACACATTGGAACTCAAGGGACGACAAGTCCAGGTATGAAATCCAGTCTTTTAGAACACAACCTGGTTACAAGCAAGGGAGAATTGATATCTTAGACCGGAATCCTGACGAAAAAGGCCGGCTGGAAAATTATTGAAGGAGGGTGTCACTCCAATTACGCCCCTGATTGCTTACTGTCGCGCGTTCGTAAGAAACGAACTAATTGGCTTGAGGAGAGTGCGGTGGCTCAGTAGGTAAAGATGCAGGATGTAAGCCGAGAGGTCCTCGGTTCGAATCCCACCTGCGGCAACCTCGTTGTGTCCTTGGGCAGGACACTTAATCCAAATTGCCCACGTGGTGGCGTTGTGTACTAAGGTGTTCTGCACGTTGATTGTGCACTTGTCTTCAACCAATGCTAACCCTTTGTGTGGAGTTAGTACGTTGGGGAGTTTGACAGTTGCTCGTCGTTGCTCGGTGGTTTTCTCCGGGTATTCCGGTTTCCTCAACCCGTAATTATTGTCCCCGGCTGTCGAAAGTGTTGTTAAACCCCAATAAATAAATTGGCTTTATATGGACGTGTGGCAGTATACAATGGCGGATTTCGAATCCAATCAGTGAACGGATTTCAAATTGAATTGAATCTCGGTGTTTCAACGGGCCCCAGTTTACTCTGTGACAGAATTTCAGGGACCAGTTCATATGGATAAAAATCAAATGAAGTTATTAAATGAGTCTTTTTGGTTACAATTTGGCACAGTTTTGGTCCTCGATTTCATTTCTTTCCCCGATGATCCGTAAAATGCCAGCTTATTTGGTTCAGAACGTCATTTGGGGGCAAGTTAATTGACTGGCCAGCTAACAAATTGACAATAAAATGAAAATGTGTTAAAATCTATTATGGGTCCGTGATTCGGTGATTCAGTCCGTGTCTAGGTAGAAATTGATATGCAATGCCTTTCGAAAGCTTCCGTCACATAGGCGGGGGCCTACCCGGTAGTTAACCCTTCACCTAACGTAACGGCCAAAACCGGCCAGCGCTATTCTCAAAAATCGCCAATTAATTTTCACTATTTTTTTCATTTTTTGTCTCAAAAACATAGGTTATGACCCCTCGTTGGAACGAGCTCGTCGAGCTCGTTCCAACGAGGGGTCATAACCTATGTTTTTGAGACAAAAAATGAAAAAAATAGTTATTCAAGAATTATTTTTGCAAGTGTCGTCTGCTTTTCAGGTTAGGTAAAGGGTTAAATTCTGAGTAGGCTCCAGTAGACGAAGTTTTCTCTCCAGCTTTTTCTTGCAAACATTATGAAGCTTTACGATATCCAACGTTCAACTCAAGCAGAATCGTCAAAGTTCAACAGTGAGAGCGTTACAAGAGAAAGTAACAATACTGTGTGAACATTGATGAACCACTCTAGACATGTTGAACAGAGCATGTTGTATCTTGATTATTAGATCCACTAATGATGTTCTAATTGATGTGTTCAGTGATTATAATTATAGTGTCCTGTCTTCCTTCTGTGTGGTTCTTACTTCTATCCCACTCAGGGTGACCACACATTGTATAGCCATAATTGACAATTCTTGTCTCCATCGCACGGTCGGTTCCCCGTCAATAAATTGAACTGATCGAATCCATTGAATACAGTCCGAGTGATCGATCAAGTTTTCTCCTTTTTTGTATATGTGTACATATCCTTCATTATACTTGTTTTTTTTTAACTAATCAATATAATGTTACGATTCTCAGAAACTCAATTTGAAAAAAAACAGAAAGGTGTTCTTTTATGCATCCACTAGATTGGTGCACTTCGATTTTATTATACTTCCTTTTCACCCTTCACCGAACGAACAGGTCGCATCCGTTAGCTTTATTTTCAAATTATGGGGTTGAAAAAAATTATTTATCGAAACGTTTCAACAAAACCATATCATGTGACCGCTCATTGAAACGAGCTCATGAGCTCGTTCCAATGAGGGGTCACATGATATGTTTTTGAGGCAAACATTGAAAAAAGTAATAAAATTTTGCTGGTGAGTTTTGTGAACAGCGCAGGTCAGTTTAGTCGCTATGTTATTTATTTATTTATTTATTTATTTATTTATTTATTTATTTATTGGTGTTTAAGGTCACATACTTATGCACAATGGCTAATTGTGACCGTGACAGTTTTACGGGTGGAGGAAGCCGGAGTACCCGGAGAGAACCAACTAGCATCGACGAGCAACTGTCAGCTCCCCAACATTCTAACTCTATTCAAGCTCCGCTCAAGCAGGGTTACGGCGGTTGAAGACATGTGCACCATCGACGTGCAGTACGCCTTAGTACGCGGCGTCATCGTGCCCCATGTAGGCAAGCGGGATAAAGTGCCTTGCCCCAGGACACAACGCAGGTCGTCCCGGAAGTCGTTGTTACGTAATGGGTTAAATTGCACATTATGTGATAAAAAGAATCTCAATTCGTGACCTTTTGACCTGAAATTTCTGAATCTTGTTCGCTAAAATTGATCTGAGCCTCGGTAAACCTCGGCTCAGGTCGATTTTTGGTACAGAAATTTCATATGAAATCGCGACTCATGAGAGATCCTCTATTTAGTTCATCCAATCAGGGACGTGGGGTGTGGGGGTGTCTCCCCCCCCCCCCCCCAATCCTGGCCAAAATTTCCTATAGTTGGAAATTCGGAGGGCAAGCCATGAGCAGTTGGAAATTCCATCTATCTGGATTTTAGAGCTTCTTTGGTGATGGTGAAGTCTCCTTAAATTCCCAAAATTCCAACTCGTTGCATGATGTCAATCGGTACGAGATTTCTACAGTACGTTTACTTATCGTAATAAAAAAAATCCTCGAAAGGCACTTCAAGAAAACTGCATGATGTAAAATCGTTATCCTGAGTTAATTCCCCCATTCACAGTTACAAAATGATGAAACATCCAGAATTGATCGTTCCTGCATAAGATCTGATTTAATGTTAGGACAGAGTGAATTGCTCAAAGTTCTAAGCTTGAGCATTTGTGTAGCACATATTCAATTCACAGAATAATACCAAATAATAATAACCTGATAATTCTATCATAAATGTGTTGGCATTTCAGTTACTAGAATCAATTTTATGCCCCCCTTTCATGGCTTCATTTTCAAAATGTTTCTCGGTAGTGAATTTCCAACTATGGGGAGGGATCGGGAGGGGTTACCCCCTCCCGATCCCTCCCCATGTTGGAAATTCACTACCCTACACCCCTCCAATCGGAAACCTCTAGCCACGTCCCTGCATCCAATATGAACGTGATAATGCTGATAACCATTCTCGTTTAGGGTGATCCTGAAGCGCATGTATTTATCTGTCTATAACAATTGGAAATATAACAATAAAAACAAAGGAACTCAACAGTACATTTGGCATACAAAATACAATGTACACAAGCAATAAAATTGGGAGCACCTTGCTCATGTAATATCCAAGAAATTACATTTGTTTATACCATGTTAATGGAGGTTTCTGGAATTATATGAAAAAAATGAAGACAAATTATTTTTCGCACATAAGCTTGTAATGGGAAAATGTGTATCTCAATGTCTTTTTTTTTATATTACTCCTGTTAACTCGGTACGTTCAATCATAACAAGACTCATTTTCATAATTTAACCATCAACCGCATGGCACTGTAGTGGTATCAAAATTTTCGATAGTGGAGTCGGGTAAAAGACTGTTGACGGTGTCTTGGAGCTGTGAGAGGCGTGACAAAACTTATACTTCTCTCGCTCGCTGAAGTGCGACTGACATCAGTGGTTCGACAACTCTATGGGTGGGGGGGGGGGGGGGGGAGGCTTGTGTAAGCTTTATAGGGGTACACCTCTAAAGCATGGTTTAGAGAGGTAAAGATGTGGAAGGCCAATTACAACTCAGTCCGAGACATTAGACTGGTCAATAGTTGTCTATCTACACCCGTGTGCCAGTCTATCCTGTGTCTCGGAAAATAAATAATATAAGATTCAGCATTGATATTAATATTAATATCGTTTTACTGCTACACAATGTGTGTTGTGTATTTGTAGGTGTTCCGGAACCTCATTCCCTACACATAGAGAAATTTTGGTTCCTCCAGAAACCCAAACTGGTTCTTCAGTAGATCCTCGTAGGGGAACCACATTTGGTTACATGAAACCAAACATAAACATGTTTTTGGTTCTTCTATCTTTCACATTAACTGGACTCTAAAGGCCTCTGGGCATTAAAGACGCGCCAAGTTGAAGTTTTAAAATGGCGACGAATCAACGTCAGAAACAGTAACTGTATCACGCATGCTTTTAGTTTGCGACAACGAAATTTTTTTTTTATATAAACAGGCAACTCTGCATGGAATTGATTCGTTCTTCATCACATGAAGACTCATTTGTTTCGACGGGTTTGGGTTCTACTTGGAAGTTGGGACCAAATTTGGCGCGGATTTTTCTGAGTATTTTTCTGCATCGCTCGCCCCTTCCTTGGACTGAAGTGGCGGGTGGAGGTATAGAGAAGAACCCTTTCATTAGGTCGTCGACAACTGACAATTATCTTTTCCCAGATTTCTATTGTATCCGTTTGTTAACTCTTCCAGAACCATGATTGGTGCAGGCTGCAAGCCGAGAGGTCCTCAGTTCGAATCCCGCCTATGGCAACCGCGTTGTGTCCTTGGGCAAGACACTTCACCCCCATTGCCCACGTGGGGCCACGGTGACGTTGTGTACTAAGGCGTACTGCACGTCGATGGTGCACCTGCCTTCAACCAATGCTAACCCTGCTTGTGTGGAGTTAGTATGTTGGGGAGCTGACAGTTGCTCGCCGTTGCTCAGTGGTTCTCTCCGGGTACTCCGGCTTCCTCCACCCGTAAAACTGTCGCGGTCATGATTAGCCATTGTGCACAAATATGTGACCCTCAACACAAATAATAGAACCATGATTTCATTTATAGTTTCGATGAAACATAATGTTGTTTGATTGTGACGATGAAATGTTGTTATACAACACGTCGTAGGAAAGTGCTCCCTGAGCCCTTTTCAACAGTGTATTGCATCACAGCTTATTTTTGCATTTGTGAAAAAACTCAAACTGCTGAGTTCTAAAATATTCATACTAGACTGAGTACTTATATATACTGTATAGGCGTACTAGGGAGCACGGTGACCCTATGGTTAGAGCGTTGAACATTAAACCGAAAGGTCAACGGTTCAATCCTGACCAGCGGTAACTGTGTTTTGCCCTTGGGCAACGCACTTAACCCTTTACCTAACACGAAAACAGACGACACTTGCAAATAAAATTCTTGAAGCACTAATTTTTTTTATTTTTTGTGTCAAAAACATAGCTTATGACCCCTCCTTGGAACGAGCTCGTTGAGCTCGTTCCAAGGAGGGGTCATAAGCTATGTTTCTGTGACAAAAAAACGGAAAAGTAATAAAAATTGAATGGTGAATTTTGTAAATAGCACTGGCCGGTTTTGACCGTTACGTTGGGTAAAGGGTTAATACCTATTGCCTACTTGGGCATACGGTGGCGCTGAGTACTAAGGCGTACTTCACGTCTACGGCGCACTTGCCAGCTTTACTCTTGCTTTCGCCGTTTTAGTAAATTGGAGAGCGTGACAGTTGCTCGTCGATGTTTCTCTCTGGGTAGTACTCGGACTTCCTCCACCCATAACACTGCCAGACACGATGTGGCCCTGGCTGTTGAAAGTGTCATTAAACCCCAATAAACAAACAAATAAGCCCACATATCAATCAGTATCAGTTTGACTTTTTCTTGCTTACAAAATCTGAAAAAGAAGTTACCTGGAAAATGGGTTGTCTGCAAAAAGTTATGGTAACCTATTTTGGGGCTGTCCCTAACTGGTAGGGTGCTGAATTATTTTGGGTCATACAAACTGGTCCTCATCTCTTTGCCTTGTTACAATTTATGGAAGAGAGCCTATTGGCCTATTGGCACTCTCCCATAAATTGTAACAAGGCAAATCCTAACAGACTGAATAATTTCACTTCCAAGGTGATATGTGAAATATACACTGAATATGAAGTTTTAAAGTTGTGATAGCGATACTTCAGAATAAAGCCCAAATAATGCCTCCAGCACTCTATCAGTTAACCCTTTACCCAACGAATCGTCCGCATCCGCCCACGTAATATGCAAATTCAGCAGTTGAAAAAATAGTATTTTTCAAAAAATGTCGACAAAACAGTATCATGTGATCCCTCGTTGGAACGTGCTCGTTCCAATGAGGGGTCACACGATATGGATTTGTTGAAATTTTTTGAAAAATTTAAAAAAATGATAAATAATAAATTTTGATATCATCTGCGTTGGGTAAAGGGTTAAACTTCTAATTTATGCAGGCCTATTTTTCTTTTAAACTGGGGCTCAATATCAACCCGGTGTCCAAATTTGCTTCCAGTGTTCCTGTGTGTTCGAGAATTAAGTCTTACAACATTGTGTCATGAGAATAAAAATGGTTGCGCGTGTTTTTCTTATCTAAATCTTTTCACTGCGTGTGACTTCTTAACATGGGTTATGCTGAGCACATAATCAGCTGGTATATATTGTGAAACTCATGAATAATTCAGAGAAAACACAAACGCATATCATGTTACCAGTGAAATCGAGTGTTTGGTGATTTTAGCGTCTAAGCAATGGCGTAACCGGGGGTGAGCACCATACTGGAGACCATTTTAGGGCTCTGCATGTTATGTGAAAGTTGAATGGGGCTACACACTCTATAAATGCCCCAGCCCTAAGGTGGTCGTCTCCAGTATGGGGCTACACACTCTATAAATGCCCAGCTCTAAGGTGTCGTGTCCAGTATGGGGCTACACACTCTATAAATGCACCAGCCCTAAGGTGGTCGTCTCCAGTATGGGGCTACACAATCTATAAATGCATCAGATTCACTCTTAGAACACTGAATTTTGCAAAATGTTCTTGGAGTGGCAGGCCTATACTCCTAACTAGGACGCGTCGGCTGTTACATGTACCTCCTCCCCCACTTCCCTTCGGGGCAAGTGGGAGAAGGTGGTAACAATCGAAGGGTCCTAGTTAAAAATAGGGGAGGTATCCTTCACAATGACCTACCAAACATATGTTTGACCCCTACAAAACTGGCTTTGCCACCCCTATTAAAAAAATCCTGTCTACGCGCGTGCGTCTAAGTAATGGATATATCCGGGGAAAATGCCCTAAAGAATAAAGTAAACAGGTGTTACAAATTTCTTCAAGCTACCTGAGTTGTATTTATTGTGCTCCCTGAACGCATAAGCACATGGAGGAATATCGGGGCTGGGCCACAATTATCATCAAATATGTACTAATGTTTTTCGTCGTGCTTAAAATATATTTTGTGAAAGTCGGGAGAGATGGTGGGTGGAGAAAAGCTAATACCACCGTCGATCGTCACTAAGCGAACCTCCACAACAAAATTCCTGGCCAGGCGCATGTCTTGGATCAGAACGATTAAGTTGACGTGGGTGGCTTTTTCGGATAATGCGATGCCATAACATTCTCCCACTGAAATTAGCGAAGCTAAGCATCATCAAGTATATACACCATGCACTGCCGGGGACAATCAGGTTTTTTCGAATTCGACGCAACCATTAGTTGCGTTTCTTGGAATGCGCAAAATAAGGGATCAGTGAAAGAACCAATGGTATAGCAAATGGAGCTCTATGGCAGCATCAGGAAAAATATTATGTGAAATGTAGGATCTATAATATAAGCACCTTTATACTATTGTATGTAGAAAATTACGTATAAATACATCGATAAAGTTGATAGACATATTTTATTTCCCAGCTAGAAATTATTATACAATTATGGAATTTTGTGGTGGTGAATATGATGTGATATGAACCTAAAAAACTTATATTGACCGAGGCGTTAGCCTCGGTCAATATAAGTTTTTAGGTTCATATCACATCACATTTACCACCACAAAAGTTCATAACTGTTTTATTATATATACCATCCTCAAAAAACAATCTTCCATTTGTCAATTAAAAGTTCAATTAAATCTACCAGAAATACTTTTATTTAAAAATAAAATAGTTATCATCTGCAGAATAACATAAAAATAAATAATATTATAGAGATTACGTCGATTGAAATAGCACTAGAGGGGAGATTTTCAAAAGCTATATTTAAAAAGTTGATATTCGCTGGAAAACCGGTGTACATGGATTTTTGGGTACCAGTCACGTGTATGAGATCCAGCCAATAGAAATGTAGTCATTTATAAAGTATATAATAAATCTATTTATTATATATTCTAAAAGATATTTCTCGATATCCATCGATTTGATGGATATCGAGAAATATCCCTCCTTAGCTTCCTGAATGACGTCACTCTTCAGCGCATGACGTCATCTCGAACGTCGCCCTAAAGGAACGATCAGCAGATCTTTGTTATTGTCTACAAGCTGTTTGCATTTGCATTGGGCTGAATATTGCGCAAGCGCTCGTGAAAAATAAAACTTTCAGGTCCACACTCATGAGATAATTCCCGATATTCCCTAAAATAGCGTAGATTTTCTTTTCTATTATATGCTACGTGACATTTTAGTAAGCAATATTCAACTCAATTCGACTGCAAACACCTCCGTTTCAAAACAATAACAAAGCTGATCGTTCCTTCAAGGCGACGTTCAAGGGGACGTCATGCGCCGAAACGTAACGTTGTTTAGGAAGCTACTGAGGGATATTCCTCGATATCCATCAAGTCGATAGATATCGAGAAATATCTTTTAGATAATTTGCGATAATTCACAGGCTAACATATAATAATTCCCGATATTCACTAAAACAGCGTAGACATCCTCTATTATTTATTGGTGTTTAGGGTCACATACTTATGCATAATGGCTAATTGTGACCGTAATCGTTTGACGGGTGGAGGAAGCGCCGTAGAGAACCACCGAACAACTGTCAGCCCCCCAACATTCTAACTCTGTTCAAGCTCCACTCAAGCAGGGTTACAGCGGTTGAAGATGTGTGCACCATCGATGTGCAGTACGCCTTAGTACGCGGCGACATCGTGTCCCCATGTAGGCAATCGGGATAAAGTGCCTTGCTCAAGGACACAACCATTGGCGGCGCCAGACATTTTTTTTGTGGGGGGGGGGGGGGGGCAACTAGGGGGGCAGACTCCCATGAAGGGGGGCAAATACGTAAAGGATCATATCATTACTTTGTTATGAGGTAGTCCAAACTTGGACCCAAAGTCCGTAATATATTTATGGACGTACCAAACCAAAAAATTATATTACGGACTTTGGGTCCAAGTTTCGACTAAATGTAATGGTAATTAGCGGTCCTCCTTTCAAAAAATCCTTGATCCGCGTCTGTTGGGTCTGTGCGTGAGAGAGAGAGAGAGAGAGAGAGAGAGAGAGAGGGGTGGGGAGGGAGAGGGAGAAGGGATATGGATAGACATGCCTTTGTTGGCTCATAACTTAATTATAACTTATAAGTATCTGCATCCGAGTCTTTAAATCTCTACTGCCTGGATGTGTTCATCAGCTAGCCTGAGGCTTTGGGCTAAGTGTGTATGGGAATAAAAAAAGAGAGGGGTGTGTGTGTGTGTGTGTGAGAGAGAGAGTGACTGAATGTGTTTGTGTGTGAGGGTGGATGGAAATGCATCCGAGATGGTTGGGGGGGGGCAACTGGGGGGGAAGCCTTCGTGGGGGGGGGCAAATGCCCCCCCCCCCCCATGCCCCCCGTAGCGCCGCCAGTGGACACAACGCGGGTCGTCCCGGACAGGGATCGAACTCGGGACCTCTAGTATAGAAGTCAGCAGTCTACCACTGAGCCACCGCGCTCCCGAGATATCCGCTATATATATAATTCTGTTAATGTGTGATTCTGGCAGAAATTAAATAGTAATCGTTTGACTGGACTTGTTACGTGAAATAATTCATGAGAGGCGAGAGACGTTGTACAAACACGAGTGCGCGAATGCGCACGAGTGTTTTACAATATAGTCCCTCGCTTCGAATGAATTATTTCACGTAACCAGTCCAGTCAAGCGATTACTCTGTTTATTACTTTTCATTATTAACGATAATTATATTATTTAACCCTTTACCTAACGTAATGGCCAACGCTATTCTCAAAATTTGCCAATTAATTTTCATTATTTGTTCATTTTTTTTTTTGTCTCTAAAACATAGGTTATGACCCCTCGTTGCAACGAGCTCGTCGAGATCGTTCCAATGAGGGGCCATAAACTATCTTTTTGAGACAAAAAATGAAAATAATAGCTATTCAAGAATTTTCTTGTTAGGTAAAGAGTTAAAACAACTTACTCTGGCTAAGCTACAGAGAGTACGATATATCGGTGTTAGTGAGTTTGTGACGTGTTACCAAAAATTTCAAATCATAAATGGGAGACAGTCTTCAAGTGGAACTCCAATTTGGTGAGAGGTGTGTTCGAACCCGTCACAGCCCCCCCCCCCCCCCCCCCCCCCCCCTCCCCAGGTAAGACCATTTGTTGTCCTCGGGACTAAAGCGGGATTTGAAGGTTTGGTTCTCAATACTGTATGGAAGAGAAATGCGGAAGGTCGGGGAGACTAATATTGCTTTAATTTTAACTTCAAGGAATTAATTTGGGGATTAATTAAGTGTGTTAATTGTCATGGAGAACTTGGCGGGGCTGAGAATTTTCACTGACTCGAATAAATACTATAAAAATTAGCGTCTCGAGCGTCAGGAAATATTTTCATTTTGAATGGATATATTTATCATTTTCAAAATCTCTCCTACATCAGCTCAAACTCTCAGATTTCACATCCCATTTACGACCGCGTCCACGTCTAAATAAAAGAATATGAAATATCAGATACGGTATTAAAATTTTATGAACACTGAAACCATACCGCGTTGATCAGTCGGTGATAAAGTCTTCGCTCCTCCCCGCGATTCAAATGGTTCAATCCGAGACAGCAGGTGTGTTTGTACACAGTTCGCCGATCTGTACGTGCGTTGGATATCTAAAGCAGTGACAGTCGATATTCGTTCTATCTCAGCGATGACAGTTGATTCGTAAAAAAAATATGTAGTTTGGATTTATTCTCAGGTGTATATACATTCAGGCTTTAACTTCTTCCGTGATCTAATATTGGAATATAACGACTGTCGTTTTCCTTTTATTTCTTCGTTTGATTTCCAACAGACGTGTGTCCTGTGTTATTAGGAATTAATTTCTGTAAATATATTTCCGTCCACGTGCGGTTGGGTTATATATATATATTCATTTTTTTGAATTTTTTTATATGGGATTCAGAAGTTGGATTAAAATACGGATGCTGTTCTGTTTTCATTTCATTTGGATATGATTACATGAAGGTCGAAAGGATTTTTTAAAATGATTCCGTGCGATTACGGAATGATCGCACTAACCATTGCTTGGATTTTCTTGACAACAGGTGAGATAGAATAAATATGTGACTTTAGTTTTCTAATCCATTTCTTACTTTGTAAATATTTAAATGTTTGAGTGTTGAATTGAATCGCCCAGAATATTGCGATCAATCTCTGGACCCCCCCCCCCCCCCACCCCCTTACGTATTACGCTGGGGATATGTTGATATGAAATGCCATGCCCCTCCATACAAATTCAAAAGTAAGGCGATCTGAAAAAAGTTTACCTTAAAGTGGTTTCAGGAACTTTTCTTCTACTTTTTAAGGAAAAGAGAAAAACAAAATTGTACCCATATCTTTATCACTGTCGGGGTTAGTGTTGTCCAAACTTGGACCCAAAGGCCGTAATATATTTTGTTGTTCGTTTATTATATTACGGCCTTTGGACTAAAGTTTGGTCTTGGGTTAGTGATCAGGTGTTCGACCTGAGAAACCTCCGACATCATATTTTAACACTTTACCAAACATAACTGCCAAAACAGGCCAGCGCTATTCTCAAAAATCGTCAATTAATTTTCATTATTTTTTTCATTTTTGTCTCAAAAACATAGGTTATGACCCCTCGTTGGAACGAGCTCGTTCCAACGAGGGGGTCATAAACTACGTTTTTGAGAAAAAGAAATGAAAAAAATTAGTTATTCAAGAATTGGTTTTTGCAATTGTCGTCTGCTTTTCATGTTAGGTAAAGGGTTAAAGAGTTTCTGTGTTGTTGTGCATATTGACTGACTGTTGGGAAGGACCCCGAGAGCACAACATTTCAAGGCCAAAAAGGATGGAGTCTCATCTATATAACATAAATCATCTTTCTGAAAGATTTAATGAATTAAATCCAAGGGAGATTCTACTACTAAAAAAATTATCTTGTTCTGAGGTAAAGTCATGCAGACGAACGAAAAATCTTACGCTCAAATACTTTTGACGTGAGAGATTTGACACGTTAATTGAATGGGTTCGGATGGGGCTATCTCTAGCAGGCTATCATCACACACGCATGTTAGCATTTCACGAGCAAGAGGAATTATGTACAAAGATGTCAATGTAAGTTCATTTCACCAAGCAAGAGTCGCTGTTGTGTACAAAACGTGAGTGCAGACTAACAATATTTATGACTGTAAGAAGGTGCAACAAGGGCGGTGGAACCGGGGGAGGGGGGGGGGGGGGGGGCTTCAGCGCGTCCACTTTTTTGCCGGGCCATGTTTTTTAGTTAACTGAAGTAGATGGTAATCTTACAGACATACAAGTACAAAATCCTCCCCAAGACAAGATAATCCACATACAGTATAATTGCTGTTAACGTCTGGTAAAGCATACAGGTGAGGTCTATTTATCAGCTTTGGTCGTTACGACCAAAGCTGATAAATAGACCTCACCTGTACGCTTTACTGACGTTTTTTAACGGCTCTCAAAGTGTGAAATCTTTCAAATACATCAACTGAAAAATCTCAAAATATCCGCTCAGATGCATGGAAATGGGAGTGTTGGGACCCTGGAATTTACAATGTTTGTACCACGGGCTGAATCATGGTCGTCTCATCATACTGGCGACCATCCATCGCCCGATCCAGCCCCCCCCCCCCCCCCCCGCCCACACACACACACACAAATACACACACACTGGAAATCGTTCCGATTTAATAAATGAGAAAAAGCATGCCCAAATGTCATTGAGTGGAAACTGAGATTTGGAAATCTAGATTTAATAAATGAGAAAAAGCATGCCCAAATGTCATTGGGAGAGGGTCCCATAAACGGCCCCTATAGAAACCCAAAAGAATCCCTGCGACTGGAGGGTCCAAGTCACATGCAGGACTGACGACAAAGCAGACGATGCTTTTATCTTTCTCCGTTAACACACCGTGTCCGTTTATCTTGTGTCGAAGGATTTGTCTAGGTTTTTAATAGATGCTGCAGGGTAAATTTTGGTTTTGGTTCTGTTTGATTGAGGAATATATCTGTTCTGGTGTATTTACCTGTTTACGAACGTTTCTGTGATTTACGGCAGATAAGCAGAGATCCACGCGCGTTTATAAATACAGTCACTTGATTAATAACTCCAAACATGCATGGACATTTAATGATATAATTTATGTAGCTTATCATATTTCACAACATTGAACAGAAGCCAAAAAATAACCCTTAACTTAATCATAATCTTTTACCCTCGAAAATTTCAGTTTTTGTTCTTCAGGCAAAAACATAAATAAATAAATACCCGCGTTTACAGGCGTTTAGAGCACCCTTGGGAAAAAATTGGGCAGGTACATACAAGTAGGATTTTTTTTTATTTTATTGATATTTTATTGTTGCCAAAAGTGTTCTCCAAGTTTGGAAAAAAAATTTTAGCTTATGTTTTTTTGGAAACGTGTGTGGAGGTGGGGGAGGGCACGGTACTAAGGCGTATTGTCCGCCGTTGGTGCACTTGTCTTCAACTTCAACCAATGCTAACCCTGCTTGTGTGGAGTTTTACGTTGGGGAGTCTGACAGTTGCTCGCCCTTGCTCGGTGGTTCTCTCCGGGTACTCCGGCTTCCTCCACCTGTAAAACTGTCCAAGCCGAGGTGACCCTGGCTGTCGAAAGTGTCGTTAAATCCCAATAAATAAATAAATTGGGATACATGTGGATATATTTCTCGGTGTACACTGATAGCTGAAAAGGTACAGAACAGAATATGACTCTCAGCGTTAGCTTTATTTCTAAACATAAAGTTTGTTTTTAAATTTTGTGTTTAGAATTTTCTTTACACAGATTTACAAAAAGTACACACTTTAAGTCGACTTTAACCCCTATAACTACAGACTCCTTAGATTAATTTTACAGTACACATGTAGCTACAGATGATTAAACCGAACTGTGTTTCTACATTATTGTTGGCTGTCTGCATAGACAACCAACAATGATGTAAAAACACTGTCTGGATGAATGCATCCCACCTGTAAAGTTCCCAAGGACGTATACACTTGGAATAATTTTTTCAGAGCCATATGAAATGGACAGTTTGTGGCTGTACGGAGACACAAGGGTTAACCCTTTTACCCAACGTAACGGCCAAAACCGGCCAGCGCTATTCTCGAAAATCGCCAATTAATTTTTATTATTTTTTTATTTTTTGTCTCAAAAACATAGGTTATGACCCCTCATTGGAACGAGCTCGTCGAGCTCGTTCCAATGAGGGGTCATAACCTATGTTTTTGAGACAAAAAATGAAAAAAATTAGTTATTCAATCATATTTGGGCACGTGTCGTCTGCTTTTCATGTTAGGTAAAGGGTTAAACAAATGTTCTATTTTTATCTCCATCAAATGTTTAGGGTCGGCAGGATTTTTTTTAGTGTAGATAGGGTTACTCTAAACAAGGGGGTGGGGATGGCCGAACTTCTGCTCGACAGTTTTGGTATCAATTTTGTGGATCGTCCAGGGTCGTTGTTGATTTTGTGTGTCCCCTGTTATCATGTCAGTGGCTCGATCTGGGTGAGGGATAACTACGTTGTGTCCTTGGGCAAAGCGCATCATCCCGATTGACCATTAGGGGGACGATGGCGCTGTGTACTAAGGCCCACACCCCACTACCCCCCCCCCCAAAAAAAAAAAATCCACCTCCTCCCCCATAAAAGATTGGCCCAATGCAATTTTTTCACAGAATAAGGCCCCAAATAGTATTCAGTATAGGCATACACTCGCTACCAAGGCCCCGGATACGCTCTATGAGCACTGAATTCTGCAAAAGATTTCTCTTGTGAGATCACCTGAACTGCCACAAACCCATGGCATCATAGTGTGTTTATCGTATAATGCAAAGCGATACCTGTAAAAATATACCCTGTTAAC
>CM062288.1:47867699-47939434 GCA_031216915.1 Pictodentalium vernedei | reverse complement strand
TCAATTTTAGAGTAGGAAATGTGAAACTCAAGTTTCCAGTTGAAAATAAAAGATCAAAATTTCTCATCATTAGTTGGAATTTTAATATTTTTTTTGAACAATGTTAATTTATTGAATTTCCAACCATTTGATTTTTTACCTCGGAATTTCCAACTATTGAAAAAAAAATACTCGTAGCTGGAAAAATCCCCTCCCCCCCCCCCCCCCCCCCCCCCCACTGTGGCCACATCCCTGGCCTGTTCCCAATCCCCATCTGCAGCAACACTAAGTCATGCGGAAATTGAACGGAAATCGTTGAAGGACTATTTTTAAATAGAAGCGAACTTTCACTTAAATTTTCTACACATCGTGCAGCGCAGTTACAATTTGAATCGCTAGCGATAGCTAAATATAGCTAAAAATCGTCCACTGAGTTCCAATGTGTTCTATGTGCCAGTAAGCACATAGAACACATTGGAACTCAGGGGACGAAAGAGTGACACGGATTCCCCTCACAAAATTGGCTGGCGATAAAAATGTGTTCTTTTTGTTTATAGTTGTCAAATGAATTGCTGAGTGTTCTTCTAATGATTGTTTTTATAGACGGGAAGGCGTGTAATAAACAGAGAACAACACGCGCGTGTGAACGTGTTAATCGATATGGAACTTGTGCCATCGCGGAAGGATAAAACTCGAGGCCTGTGGCCTCGAGTTTTATCCTTCAGCGCTGGCACTCGTTAACCCATTCACCCCCGCGTGTCGTTCTATGTATACTCTCCCAAAAAAGAAAGCGTGCATGCAAAAAAATAACACTAAAAAAAGATATATATCATTTTCATTCATGGGAATTTTATTCAATCACAGATGAATCAATTTGTGATCAACACGAGAAATTTCATTACGCTACGACGAATACTCTTGGTGCCATCGAGAGTCAAAGACACTAAGGGTCAAACACAAAAGTCACACCCTCAATATCTGGTATGACCTCCATCTGCATCGACTACTGCGGTGCATCTACGCCTCATGGAAGCGAACAAGTTTGCATGGAAGTGTTGTGGGATGTTGTTCCATATTCTGATAAGCTGTCTTTGGAGTTCCACAAGCGTTGACGGTGCATGGGGAAGCCGGCGTTGCTGACGTTTCATTTCGTCCCATACGTGCTCAATGGGTGAGATATCGGGCGAATTTGCGGGCCATGGAAGAACATCCACTTGTTGTTGCTGCAGATACTGTTGAACAACACGAGCTGCGTGGGGTCGGGCGTTGTCCTGCTGTAGAATGACGCCGGGGTCGTGACGTTGCAGAAATGGGACAACAACAGGTGTAAGCACTTCATCACGATATCTGGCTGCATTGAGATTGCCATCAATAATGACCAGCTCAGTTCTGTTACGGGTAGTGATGCCACCCCACACCATGAGAGACCCTCCCCCATAACGGTTTCGCTCCACGACACATGGATCTGCATAGCGTTCGTTTCGACGTCTGTGCACTCTCTGGCGGCCATCTGATGATGAAAGATGGAAATGACATTTAACTGTGAATAAAACACGTCGCCACCAGTGTAAGGGATGCCTGAGATGTTGTGTACACCACTGCAGTCGAGCACGACGATGACGTAACGTCAAAGTCGGACGAATTGCAGGTCTTCGAGGACGTAAGCCGTATTCTCTCAGCCGGTTGATTACTGTTTGAGGATGTATCCGTCTCAGGTTAGGGATGTTCCTGGCTGTCGTCGTTGCCGTTTGTTGCCGGTTTCGGAGATGGACGACACGGATATACCGATCTTATGCAGGGGCGGTAACTCGGGGTCTCCCGGAGCGGGGTCGGTCTCGAACGTCATCATGTTGTGCATGTCGATGGACTAGCCTGTCTACAGTGTTACGGTGGCAGTTCAAATGCTGGGCAACCCCTCTGTGTGTTCTGCCAGCTCTAATCATACCCAGGGCAAGGAGACGTTGATTCATTGACAATCTTGGCATGCTAATGTGGGGTCGTTTTAACAGCAGCGCAAGTTTGAATATGAACGATAGGAAGGCCTTACTGTAGTGTTTAAATACCCAAGGATTCACACTGCTGCATGAATTTTCAGAGTCTCCACGTGCAAAACATGCCTTTTCACAAACGTGCAGCACGTCATTTAACGTTAATGCAATTTTAACGTGGAAAGCTGTTTTTGTGTTCAATATAACTTATTCATGAACAGGTTAACACTCTTTACACCTACGAAATTATTTTTTTGGAGTTTGATCAATTTCTGCAATGCACACTTTCTTTTTTGGGCGAGTATATATCCAACAACCTGTAGAGTTGGGAGTTTATTGGAAGGTACATGATTCAACCTGGAAAAGCTAACATAACTCACAAACTGAGATTCCTGATATTTATCCGGAATACTTCAGGAGAAACGTTTTCTAATTTCATGCTTTTGTCTTGCAGGGAGAAGGTAATGAAACAGCTTCACGAGGATGGCTTCGTAGTTATACCAAACGTCATAGCCCCGAGTGAATGTGACAGATATGTCGGCGAATACATGAACTGGTGGGCAAAGTTTGGAGACGAAAGACCACGTAACATGCATTCTCTGATTCAGACGTATAAGATAGGCCATTTTGAAACAACATGGAATATAAGACTAAGGGCAAAATCCGTTTTTACTGAAATATGGCAGACTGAGAAACTGTTGACAAGTTTTGATGCGGTTGCTTTAGGTCCACCCCCGGAACTTGTTCATCAACAAACAAGAAACCCCGAACACAATTGGTTTCATGTTGATCAGAGAGCAACAAGGAAAGGTTTACATGCTTACCAAGGTGCTGTGTATTTAGAGGAAACCACGGAATCTGACTGGTGTTTCCGAGCATTGAAGGGTTCACATAAATTCTTCAAACAGTTTTATGAAGAACACCCATTAGCTGCTCGCGAATCGACGAATTATGACGTTTACGAACTTACGAAAGCCGAGAAAGAATGGTACTTCGACAAGGGGTGTACACCAAGTATTGTACCGTGTCCAAAGGGAGGAATCATTCTTTGGGACTCAAGAACTATTCACGATAATGTAAGACCCAAGTCTAACCGGCCTAATCCAGACAGATGGAGGGTAGTGGCCTTTGTATGTATGACGCCAGCAATGTGGTCAACAACAAAGGACAAAAGCATCAAGCAAGAAGCATACAAATCAATAACCACAACAACACACTGGCCATGCCAGGGAGTAAAAATGTTCAGCGAGTTTGTACCACCGGAACACCAGCAGTTGGATGTCACAGTGAAATCTTTGCCCGCTGTAGCCTTGACGAAAGAAGTTCAGTTGCTGGCGGGTGTGGAGGAGTACAACTTTTGCGATGGTGAGCCGAATGGTCCCCCGGAACCAGAGTGGGAAGTCGACACCTAAACCACGCCATGTTTAGAACACATGTAAAGCAACTCATTCGGAACCTATGGTATCACGCGTGAAGTGGAAAAAGGAGTGATTAAGTTGCATGTTACATATTTGGTTGTTAAACCCAACCTGGCGGTACATTCTTACGTCAATATTTGCGAATACCAAGACAATATTTTAATGAAATGTCTAACACAATTGGATAGTCGCTAAGAATGAATAACACTCACCTTAACACTTTCGCTGCCGAAAGCGACTGTTGTCACCTATGCTATGAGAATTATCTGTACGTTCTGGTATGCGCAGTTCTAACCTACCATCTGATTAATTGTTGGAAAGGGCTCAGAGAGCCCTTTCCAACAATTAATCAGATTATAGAGTTTTTAGTATGTCATAAATTTTATTAAACTTCCTCGCATACAGGCGTTCATAGAGGTCCTCCATATATGGTCAAAGTGGGCGTCGCAGTAAAAGGGTTAACCGCTGACCATCTATCTCTTCTTGAGTCCTTGACACTTTGTCTAACACAACCAGTGGTAGACACTTGCAAAAATATCTCCAACGACTGGTATTTTCACATTTTGTTTCTTCCAAAGCATAACTTATAATCCCTCAGCTCGTTTCCAACAAAGGGTTATAAGCTATGTGTTGGAGATAAAAGTTGAAAATATAAAATTTGGTTGTGGATTTTAGTGAATAAGGCCGGGTCGCTGGTTATGGCGTTCAGTAAATATTGATTTACTTTGAAGGCGCAAATTTTACAAAAGTCGAAACTATTATGTACCCCATTATTATATATTTATTGCCTGCTTTGCTCTAGCCGCTGTTTTTTGTGTTCTCAGAATGGGTGTTGTTTCAAAATTTCGATCTTCTTACCCTCAGAAAGATGGTGACAGAAAGCTAGTGATATTCTTTTAAATTGATAGGAAACGGGCTGCTATTAGGAAAGACGGATAATGTATTTTAGAGGTTAGTTTTGTACCTCTGTTTATTAATTATAGAATAATGAGGGAAGCGTTAAGAGAAAATTTAAATTTTTGGTGAACATTTTAGACCGTTGGAAGGTGCGGAACTGATGAAGTCACGAAATATTCTGTCAACTCAATTTCAGTATTCTCTTGTAATTATTCAGCAAATTCAGTCATGACTGCCTGGAACAAATGAAGCCGAGAAATCATTCATAAAACGCTAATCTAATTTACAGGGATATATTTTTTAATTAGAAGCAGGAGCATCCCTATTATAGTGACAAGGGGGGAAATATCTAGCAGATATTTCCCCTCTTGTTAACATTATACAGTTATTCCCTTCCGTTGAGGTTGATACAATGATTTATCAACCCGAGAAAAGTAATATTCGCCGAGGCGTAGGCCTCGGTAAATATTACTTTTCAAGGGTTGATAATTCCTTGTATCAGCCTCAAGAAAAGTCAGTTATTGTTTTATTATTATGACACAAAAATTCGTTTGCAAATTCCTTGCTTTAATTGATATTTTTTAAAGACAAAACAGCATATTCATGGGCAACAAAATAAATTTAATTTCAACATATATATATAAGAAGCAATGGGCATTAAATTATTTGTTCATGTTGTAGTTAATTGTTATTTTTGAAAAGTTCCTAAACATTGGAACAAGGAAACTAAAGGAAGGAGCACGTTGGAAATACCATTTCTATTTTATCGCAAACAGGTATTTGGAATCATTATATCAACCTACCTGCGCAATTTATAGAAAATAGAAAACAATGACAGAGTTGTGAAATAAAAACTCCATTTTGATAAAAATAGAATAGATCAGCAATAGACACTCTCAGCCCCTATCCCGGTTGAGGGCAGACTTTGCAAGGTTTGTGGCTCGGGGGCGATTGAAGATGAGTTTCACTTTATTATGCAATGTATCAATTATGACCACATGCGAAAAGAGCTCTTTAGAGCAATAAATAAGGAGAACGAAACCTTACAGTATATGAATACAAAAGGGAAATTTAACCTTATAATGAGAAACAATATCCCCCAGCTATGTAATCCCATCTGTAACATGATCCGCAGCTTCTCCCAACGTAGGAAAGACGAACTTG
This sequence comes from Pictodentalium vernedei, assembly GCA_031216915.1. Lineage (NCBI taxonomy): Eukaryota > Metazoa > Mollusca > Scaphopoda > Dentaliida > Dentaliidae > Pictodentalium > Pictodentalium vernedei. The sequence goes on along the minus strand of CM062288.1, from coordinate 47,933,988 downwards.
CTACATGACTGTTCCTTGTATAAGTATTTTTTGAGTTTATTACACACTTTTAACACATCTTGTTTGAATGTTTTATCATATAATGTTATCATTTTGTTTTTTCGCAATCTGCCTCTCTGTAGGTGTTAATTGCTTGAATAAATATCAATATACTATATATAAATTGCAATATTGGAGTTTATCACATGACTCGTCCGTTTTGTTCACTTTGAAACATTTGATATTTTGTTTTCATATTAATCAGTGATAAATGAAGCCTTCCGTCAATTTCATTGGTCAGTTTCAAAACTAGACAATTTGATTGGCTGAACAAAATGCAACTGGGCCACATTTTCATAATTTGCATAATTAGAGTTGGGAGCTTTCATTGGTCAATTTCAAAACTGGACAATTTGATTGGCTAAACAAAATAAAAGTGGGTCACATTTTCATACTTTCAGTAGGGAGAATTTACGTTATCTGTCCTATTTAAGGTGGGTTATATTGTATTAATCTTTTACCTACAAGAAAAACACCATTCATTTTTTTTTATATTTTCACTTTTTGCTTCCAAAACATAGGTTATGACCCCTCATTGGGACGAGCTCGGCGAGCTCGTTCCAATGAGGATTCATAACCTATGTTTTGGAAGCCAAAAATGAAATTTTTTAGTTATACGAGGATGTTTTTTCCAAGTGCCGTCTGCAACTCAAGTTCAGGTGATGGGTTAAAAAGTCATACTAAGTGGCTAATTTGTGCGTGTCTGTGTCATATGATAAATAGAATATGAAATGAGTGTTTTTCTCATATAATATTTATGAAACTTGTCCGAATGTTCCGTTTGGGCTCACCAGAGTCTTGCCAAAACGGAAAATTCTTAGACTCGTTTCATAAATATTATATGAGAAAAACACTCATTCCATATCCTCTATATATCAACATTTCTGACGAGTGTTTTAGCCAATTAAATTAACAGATTTTGTCTGCCATATAATAATTAGTCTCAAACCTCAAGATAACGATCTATAGAGTAACTATTATATTTAGAAAGTTCTACTCTACCAGCCCTCCCTCCCCTGTCAATCTAGTAAACAACAATAAAATAATACAGTAGATCTAATAAATCAGACTGATCTGTGTGAACTATTTTATGATAGGAAAAGTAAATGAGCTACGTCCACTAAAAGGGATCTTGCAAAATTAGCATTAGCACTGTGTGGGCTCGCTTACAGGAATTAGTTTTCACTGAGTCGAGAAAATCAGTTAGTCCTTATAATTAAGACATGTACAGAATGTATCAACATTCAAATCTTTCCCTGTTTTGGAACCTAACTCAGATAAATTAGTTTTAAGAGATATAGTTTCTGTTCGAAATCAGAGCATAAATATATGGTACATATTGTTTCTATCTTACTCCTTTGAACCCTAGCGGCCGTTTTTTTCCGGCCAGCCACATCATACGTCATAACGTCATTAAATAGGATGGCTGTTGAGTAAATGTGTGGGGTAGACCAATCAATATTTTCAACCTGCAGCCCCGAGTAGACCAATTAATATTTTCAACGTGCAGCCCCGAGGCTTCACGTTAAAATATTGATTGGGCTACCCCAAATAATGAATATGGACTCTTCTAATTGCTGCCATTGAACTGGCATGGAAGATACCACTAGAGTTCAAAGGTTAAAATGCCGAGCACTCATTTGTACACCTGCAGTAAAATAAAAATAGAAATTTAATCCCCAGACATGCCAAGTCCTGACAACGTGAAGGAAGCACCGGCCAATACAATGCAACTATACTTTGCATGTGCACTCGCTTTCTCACGTGTCAACAGCTAAATATCACGGAGTCACCACTAGATTTAACAAATTTCTGCTGTCAGGGAAGGGCATATATGGAAGCTTTTGGGCAAAATTAAACGATTTCATTACACGCCTGTTCTATGAAATCCCCATCTACATCAACACTAAACCATGCGAAAAATGAAAAATCCGTTCCGCACACATGTGCCGAACAGAAGTCGTTGACGGACTATATTTAAATAGAAACTAAATTTGGCTGGAATTTTCTTCAAATCGCGCACAGCAATTACAATTTGAATCACTAGCGATAGCTAAAAATAGTGGCACGGGCTCCCCACGCAAATTTGGTTGGCGATAAAATATGTTCTTTTGTTGACAGTTCGTCGCCAGATGAACTGCTGAGTGTCCTTCTAAAAATTGCTTTTATAGACGTGAAGACGTGTAATAAACACAGAACGACACACTCGTGTGAATGGGTTAATCGATATGGCACTTGTGCCATTGCGGAAGGATAAAACTCGAGGCCTGCGGCCCGTTTTATCCTTCCGCATTGGCACTCGTGCCATGTCGATTAACCTATTCGCACGCGTGTGTCGTTCTGTGTGTTTATATCGACTGTGTGAGGCGAGTGGTATAATGTAACCCTGCCTGTCCAAAGATGCTAACACGTGAACCAACAAAAAAACCCGCATTGTTAGGTAACAGGCGTGGGAAGATCTCCTCGGCCTGAAGCCGTTTATATCATTGGTCGGTATTTAATTTGTATCATGCTTCGGGTGCATCGACGTAAATTACTGTATCATTTGTCCTTTCGAAAATTCTCTCGAGTTTCTCTACTCAACTGCCATAACATTAACTCATGCAAAGTACTTTTAAATTAAAACTGCGCTTCAAGCATTAGAGATAAATTGTGCAGCATTTTATGATTCCAACAACAGTTTTTAAATTCATTTAAGCAACAAGTCGTCGCATTTAAAATAAATGAAAGATTCGCCAGATCGTTGCGATTTAAAAGAACAAGGATGGTTCCAGTCTGGAATATTTAAAACATAACAGAAAAAGACTCTGGTCAGTCTTTGCATAAAAAGACTAGAAAATCTCAGCCTACAACTTGAAGGCATTTGGAGATAGACATCAGGACTTTTTAGACTGAAATTATGGATCTTTTTATCGTCATATTATGGTCGATCGACAATTATTATAATAGACATAATGTCAGCACAAAAAGAAAAGTAACTTGATAAAAAATGACTGTTACACCAAGTCCCATTTCGTCATTGTAAACTACTGGGGGTCCCTCTGCTGACCGTGCACTCTACACTGTGCATAGGCGACCATACAGAAGGTGTAATGCCAGCAACATTGAGGGAACATGTTTCATATGAACATGAATTTGATAAACATTGTTTATAATTTCCACATACCATTATACGGGTTTGGTGGGAAATAATGTCTACACATGGAGTTGAAACATAACGCCATTCCCAGACAATGGCGCCGGATAGAAAAGGGAGAGGGGTGTCTCTGTTCCCTGGTTAGAGCAGGGATAAGTTGAAGTTCGATTGTTCTGGTAGCAGGATGCAGAGAGTGAACGTTGTCAATATGTTGGGTTTTGGGTGTGTATGTTTATACGACAACAGCATGAACGCAGACGATCAACAACAAAAAAATTCTTGAATAACTAATTTTTTGTCTCAAAAACATAGGTCATGACCCCTCGTTGGAACGACCTCGATGATCTCATTCCAACGAGGGGTCATAACCTATGTTTTTGAGACAGGAAATGAAAAAAAGACAATGAAAATTAATTGGCGATTTTTGAGAATAGCGCTGGCGGTTTGGGCCGTTACGTTGGGTAAAGAGTTAACTCTTTACCCAACGCAGACAATTTCAAAATTTATTATTTTGAATATCATTTTTTGAATTTTTCAAAAAAAATTTCAACAAAACCATATCATGTGACCCCTCTTTGGAATGAGCTCGACGAGATCCTTCCAAAGAGGGGTCACATTATATGGTTTTGTTGAAATTTTTCAAAAAAATATTTTTTTTTCAGCTGCTGAATTTGCATATTACGCCTGCGGATGCGGGCGATTCGTTGGGTAAAGGGTTAAAGAACAAAAAAAGTTAACAAGTTGGATGGTGCTGTGATAAATATATGTGTGTTTTTATATTTATATAAGTGCTATTGTACAGCGGTTTGCAGGAATCAAACATAAGGTGACTGGTGGAAACATAAGAGAACAAACTGAATATCATATGGTATGATTTCGGGATATGAGCTGTAGGCTGCGTATTAAAGTACCTGATTATTAGTTGCATTATATGATTGTGTTTTTGAATAAACTTTCTAGCTTCTCAAGTCATAGAAAAATTTACAACAGACGAAGAGAAAACCATGCCAGTTGTGCAGTTGTTAATTAAAATCAGGATCGTCCCTTCCGAGCATCAGGCAAAGTTTATCTTCATTGGTGGCTTGGTCCAGGTAAATGTATACCTGCAAAGGTAATTTATTGATGATATCACCCCAGGGATGATTACGTAGACGAGAGGGTGTCTCGGATGGACATTTTACGTCAAGGTACTCGCTTTTACTGAGTGATTCCACTTGTCGATTACAAAATCTGCACAGAAATGGTGCGCTACGATTGAAGTTTCCGCTAAAAATACGCTTGCTGTCCTGTATATGTGAAAATTACGTGGGTCACGCATTCCCTTTGGGGGAAAAATATGAGGACCCGCAAGCACGGACTTCGCGCCTTTTATAAATTTAAAGCACTGATCAGACACTATTCGGATCTTCCATGCATCGTTCACGTGCAGATTCATATTTTCTTTCACCATGCATTTCCTGTGGGTGAAAACTCGCCCGTGTCCCGAAAATCGAGCAGAGTTTCTGCGAGGTCGTACTTTTTGAGCAGATTGAATGTGTTTGTTTGGAAACAGTCGACAGATGTGCCAAAAAGAGCTGTGAATACAGCCTGAAGTAGATGATGTATTTTAGAACACTTTTTTGAACAGTACAGTTGTGCAGCTGACAAAACAGGAGGAGGCATCGATATTCTATGTCGGCTTAGGGTGGACGTTGTCCAGTTAACCCTTTACCCAACGTAACGGCCAAAACCGGCCAGCGCTATTCTCAAAAATCGCCAATTAATTTTCAAAATATTTTCATTTTTTGTCTCAAAAACATAGGTTATGACCCCTTGTTGGAACGAGCTCGTCGAGCTCGTTCCAACAAGGGGTCATAACCTATGTTTTTGAGACAAAAAATGAAAAAAATTAGTTATTCAAAAATTTTTTTTGCAAGTGTCGTCTGCTTTTCATGTTAGGTAAAGGGTTATACAGAGGATTGCGTCTGTTCGAGTGGTCTGCGAAAAACCGGTAATCATTTTCAAGCACATTCGATGAGTGCGTTCTAGCCGTGTAAGTCCTTCATCCGAAATGTGATTCCACATTTCGTAGCCATAATACATCCGTGGTACCGATACACTTGCGTAAATGCTTATATGTGTGAGCGACGAGAAGCCCTGCATCGTGTCGCTGTTTATAACTGGAAAAGAGCTACCTCTTCCAGGGCTTTCTGCCGTTGATATTCTTTGACCGTTTCGCCCGATTTTGTTAAACGTGATGCCAAGATGTTTATGTTCTTCGGCTTCTTCGATTGTATGTTTACCGAAATGCCACTTGCATTTGCTATGTCTGTACGCATACGGGTTTTCGTTGAAAACAACAACTTTTGTTTTTGCTGGTGAATACGAAAATCTCCATTTCAGCGAATATGTGTGACAGAGGGATATCATATCGTCTAGACCGTTTTTATAAAGAGATGAAAGAGTTACGCCCCCAGCTGTTGAGGGGGTCGAACTAGGAAGCCCATTCATGGAGAATGCTATAGATCATATTCCATAATGGAGTCTAGCAGGTCGTTGATATAGACTATGTATAAGAAAGGTGACAGAACTCCACCTTGTCTAGTGCCTTGTAGTATTTTGAACGGAATAGGTTGATAGCCTTGGTGTAGAATGTAGGCTAAGGCCTGTTCGTGCAGATTCACAATTATTCTCCAGATATTACCACTAATATCTAGCTCCCAGAGTTTGGAAAAAGACCAGTATGTCACACAGTATCAAATGCTTTATTGGCATCTAGAAAATAGACATATAGTTTTGAGTGATTCTTCTTTGCATACACAATTGGTTCTTTGAGAAGGAACGAGTTCATTAGACACGATACACCTTTTTAGAATCCTAACTGAAGTTGATTCGGGAAAGATTTTGAGATGGGCCTTGCTTCAAAACGAAGGAGGAGAATCCGTTCAAACAAGTTTAGAACTGTTGATACCAGTGTTATACCCCTATACTTGTCTGGGTTATATACAGTGCTCTCCTTGCCCTTATCAATAGTTTCGAGAACACACATTTTCATCTTTGGAGGAATATATGCTGCCTCCAGGATTCCATTAAACCATGTAGACAATACACTATAGAGAGGTAAGCAACCATAGATTCGGTGTTCAACGTAAGTTATGAACACCTCATGCTGGCTTACCTCTCATCATAGATACGGTGGTCAACGTAAGTAATGAACACCTCATGATGGCTTACCTCTCATCATAGATACGGTGGTCAACGTAAGTAATGAACACCTCATGCTGGCTTACCTCTCATCATAGATACGGTGGTCAACGTAAGTAATGAACACCTCATGATGGCTTACCTCTCATCATAGATACGGTGGTCAACGTAAGTAATGAACACCTCATGATGGCTTACCTCTCATCATAGATACGGTGGTCAACGTAAGTAATGAACACCTCATGCTGGCTTACCTCTCATCATAGATATGGTGGTCAACGTAAGTAATGAACACCTCATGATGGCTTACCTCTCATCATAGATATGGTGGTCAATGTAAGCAATGAACGGCCTCATATTTGGGAAGTTTCAGTGGCGTAGCGGAAAATCTTGTGCCCCCCCCCCCCCCCCCGCGAGATATAGACGGGAGCCCTTTCATAATGGTGGTTGCCTTTAACACGGAAGCAAATTTAGTGTTATTATCGTGCACAGCATACAGGATTTCACATAGAACATACGCCATAAATTAAATGAAGGTATAGCCTATAGGATCGATTCTAAAAGTACGACCCTGTAGATTTTTTCATTACATGTTTTAAGTTTCACCCCCACCATCCAACGATACACACATGCACGCCCAACATGTGTGACTTTAGAGGCACCATGTATGTATATTGTTCATTTCTCACCCCTATCAGTTACAATGATGTAGTGTTCACTTAACCCTTTTCATAACCTGAAAAGCAGACGACACTTGCAAAAATAATTCTTGAATAACTAATTGTTTTCATTTTTTGTCTCAAAAACATAGGTTATGACCCCTCGTTGGAACGACTCGACGAGTTCGTTCCAACGAGGGGGTCATAACCTATGTTTTTGAGACAAAAAATGAAAAAAATAATGAAAATTAATTGGCGATTTTTGAGAATAGCGCTGGCCGGTTTGGGCCGTAACGTTAGGTAAAGGGTTAAAAGAATAATACATAGACTACAAAGAGTACGTCGTGTGGAAGTGAGAGTTTGAAATTATGTGTATTTGGTACACAGTCTCTCTCTCTCTCTCTCTCTCTCTTTCTCTCTCTCTCTCTTTCCCTCTTTCTTCCAGCGTTGGGACGTCCTTCAAGACAGAGCCCCCCCCCCCCCTTGTAGCCCCCCCCCCGCAATGCGGCCCCTGCGGGACTATACCCTACGCCACTGGGAAGTTTATGGCAGACTTGGGCTATATCTCCTTCACTAGTGTTCATACACCAGCGGATCTTTTCAGTTAAAGAACTCTACTGAAAATACATTAATTTTAGATTCGATTAGCCTTCGAAAATCATCATCAAACTCGGGGGAATGTGAAGGTTTGTACAAATTTTCAAAGTAGGTCCTCCAACTTTTGGCAGGGTCACCCGCGGTACGAATGTCTTCTCTCATTGAATATCAAGTCTGAATTGGGTCCTATTGCGTTGCCTTTGCGCTTTTTGTTCGCTATCTTCCAGAACAGAGATAGAACTTCGAAGCTTCCTCCGAGTCAATACATTGCCTACGTAGAAATGTATTGACACATTCGCGGTGAAGACGTCTGAATGTTCCCTTGGACTCCTTATAGTCAACATAAGCTGCAGCCAAGGTATATCTCGGGCGACCGGTTTTTACCCAGATTTTTCTGAAATATCACATTGAATTGTGAAGTGTTTTCAATTCATGGGACCAGTATGGTTTGAGATAGGGTTTGTATTTGCTCCAAGGGAGACAACATTCGGACGCTTCGCGTATACAGTTAGTAATATCGGCATATAGATTGTCCAGACTTGTTTTGGATGGTGTTTCACTGACAGGGTCCAAGGTCGTCAGGAGATTATTGAGAAGTGATCTGTAGTTGTAAATAACATCGAGAGACGTATTTTTCCACTTGTACGTTGGACTGTCTGTTACCAACTCTTGTTTTGGAGGGAGTTCTGTGATCCCGAGAGAAGTTAGGATTGGGTAATGGTTGGAAACATTACAGGCTGCGTCATCTGCAATGCAGTTTTTCTGAAATAGATCTAGTTTATAAATCGGAGCTATAAACTGGCCAGTTGGGGATTTACCTTTTGTCACATCGAACGGGTAACAGCTGACCATTCCACCACCGCAAGTGCTTTGGACAGTTAACCCTTTACCCAACGAATCGCCCGCATCCGCCCGCGCAATACGCAAATTCAGCAGTTGAAAAAATATTATCTTTCAAAAAAATTCAACAAAATCATATCATGTGACCCCTCGTTGGAACGAGCTCGTTCCAACGAGGGGTCACATGATATGGTTTTGTTAAAATTTTTAGAAAAATTGAAAAAAAATGATATTTAAAATAGTAAAGTTTGATATCGTCTGCGTTGGGTAAAGGGTTAAAGACATCAGGCTGTTGTTTTCAAGGAAAGCCTGCATATCCTTTGTGCGTGCGTCTGGTTTAATATCTGTCGTTTTGTGGCCAGCAAGTCCCCTGCGAATAAAATATTCCCATGACTGGAGAAGCCGTGATAAAGTACTTCCAGGGTAGCAAGTGATTTTGAAAACGCGTCAATGCCATATTTGGCTGTTGGGAAGTAGACTTGGAATATGAAGAGGGTTTCTGTATTGAATTTTATCTTCAAACCGAGTATTCGCTCGTTTACGTCAAATCGCTCGCAAAGAGAATGTAGTTTCCGGTGTACAAGAAAGCCGACGCCACCTTTTCCCTTGAGAACTCAAGAATTTAATTTTAATTCAGAGGCAGCAGGGCTGGGAGCAGTTAGCGTTTCAAACGTTAACGTGTTAATTTATTTTAACAACGTTAAAAAAATTTAACCAAGTTAATATAACAATAACATGATTTTGAAGGGCATTACAGTGTATTAACGGCTCAACGGAAATGGTTAACAGCCCAAGTGTTTATTAGCGGCCCATTTCTGTTGAGCCGTTGATACACTGTAATGCCCGACAAAGTCATGTTATTTCTATTATTGCCACTTTCGCACGTCGGGTACATTACAATTAATTATTTGGGAAATAAGATAAATAAATGAAGTTTGACATTTTAGAATTAAAAAACAGCGACACTATCGTCTGATTTGTTGACAAACAAACCGGGTAACATGACTATCGTCTGAACAGTCTATGGCGAAATTTGGGAAGTTAGATGATGAAATATATCTTCGAAATGCGAACTTTAGGCAAGGAGTTTATTCATCAAAGATGTCATCACTTACTTTGTGCGTATCGCTTCCAATATTTGATACATTATCTATCCGTGACACAAAGGGAAACACTTGAAACAAATGTGTTAATTGTGTTTACTAATTAAAAAAATCCGAATTGAATTTCGATCCCAATGGAAATCTGGGAAAAATATTGTTGATCGGCTGAGAGATGTGACGTCATTGTCTATATTTAGACGTGTCGGGCTGTTATTGACGTGTTGGGCTGTTATAGTCAATAACGGCCCAACACGTCACATGACTTGTACTTGTTGAGCATTACGAGGTTTCAACGCCCGGTAAAACATTGTTAATGTGCTAGGAACGCCCGCAAAAGTGGTAATAATAATGTTTAACTTTGAAGATTATAACTGTATAATATGTAGAATTCTGCGACATTTGACGACATTGAAGAACACGAATAATTTAGATGTCCGCAGCCCTCCTACCAACGCTGGCGAAATTGGCCCTCCGATATTTGACGATATAGCAATATCAGCTTTATCCGAACGCCTATTTTCCATGTAAGGACATGTATTCGATCTACGGTGGATGTCTTTTTCTAAGGATAGGGCCGCAGCGATGGTATTCTTGAATGAAAACATCGCTGAATGTTAGAATTTACGATAACCTGAGAGAACTATCTTAACTACTCGTCCCCTGAGTTCCAATGTGTTCTATGTGCCAGTAGGCTGCCAGTACGCACATAGAACACATTGGAACTCAAGAGACGAACTGTTCGTAAGTTCAATTATATTCAAATTCAAATCAATAAAAATGGCCGAAGTTATTAAAATTTTGTTCATTTTAACATTTAACGTCAGTTAACTCGTTAACGGGGAATTATTTAACACGTTAACGTGTTAAGAAAAATTTTAACTCCTCAAATCCCCGAGAGGCAGGGGAAGAGATGGAGAAAAAGTCGTTATTGACGTTATTCATCAAGTCAACATCCGCTTCCAGCAACCAGTGCTCAGCAATATCGCAAACATCGATCTCATTTTGGGCGAGAATGTTTCGTAAGTAAAGCACACCGGATTTCATGCCGGTTGCGTTCCATGAGCATATCTTTATTTTGGTGTTAGGCATAAAAGAGGTGAAGGCTTCTTACTTGCAATATAGGCACTGTGACCTTTATGACTGAATATTGGTGCAGTCCTGATTGACAGACTCGAATCTTGACTTGCTCATCCACGGTCTGCATGAGACACTTGTTGGCCAAAATGTTTTGCAACTTATTACTCCACAATCATCTGCAAAATCACAGCTGCACCCTACGTCGTCCACCAGCAATGGGAAATGTCTACCAGCGCCAGATGCCCAGTTAATTACTAAGATTGTCCTTTCAAATGTTGGACTCTTCTCCCTTTGGTGTTTCAAGCGTCCACGTTTATGGGTTAGTCGACTTCGGACGACGACAATGGGGCTGGGAATGTCATAGTGACGAATATTTCGAATAGGGAACACCACCTCAAGAACACTTTCTGGGAGGACCCTTCGGTCACAATGATGTAAATTATCAGGTTCACCATATTCCTTTTTCTGATAGATTATTATAGAGTGCCGTACCCGCTATTAACTCCACCCTTACTCCCCGAAAAATTCCATTGGGTTTAAAATGTCATGCAAAGGTTGTGTCATGTATCACATACAGTGATGGTCTGTTCAAATCTATACCCGACTAACAGTAATACGATCTCCCCTTTGTTTATTCATTTTTAAAAATGGTGACAGATGATAGCCACTTCATGTAAAACAAGTAAAATTGTTTATTGCACGCCTATGCTTTTATTTCAATAAAATATAGGCTTTTTCTGCAAAAACCGCAGCGAACAATAAATTGTGTTGTATTGTGTCCTTGAACAATACGGATTACGTGCGCGGACAATTTAACTATTTCTTTTTTTACGTTATGGTTATTTTTGACAATAACTTGTGGTTTTAATATCTTTTTAGTAAACTATAGGCGTACAATAAATACAGATCAGCATACGCGTTCGAATTTTCATTTTTTTACCGCACGAGATTGATTTCGGCGGAGGGATAATAGTGAACAAGAAGCCAAAGGCTTCGAGTTCAATATTATCCCTCCGCTAAAATCAACTAATAATTTTTTTAGTAAACTGTAGACGTGCAATAAATACAGAACAGCATACGCGTTCGAACTGTCATTTTCACCGCTCTCGGTCGATTTTGGTGGAGGGATAATATTTTTCATTTTTTTTACCGCACGAGATTGATTTCGGCGGAGGGATAATAGTGAACAAGAAGCCAAAGGCTTCTCGTTCAATATTATCCCTCCGCCCAAATCGACCCCCTGCGGTAAAAATGACAGTTCGAATGCTGTTCTGTCTGTATCCTTTACTTTTCATCGTAATTACGAGTTCAGCACAGTAAAGGGTAGTTGATAAGGCTTATTCGTTTCACACTTTGTTGGTAAGCTAATATGGTATGTGTTGTGTCAGGTTAATCCATACGGGATTTGAGCTTTGCTCTACCCCAATGTGAGAGTAACTGACACTATGGGATCAGGGTGAAATCACCATGGGGTATAGAGCTTCCTCACCAACCGCCACCAGACCGTACATGTAGTCCTTGATGGATGTAAAACTGATCACATCAGCCAACTCTTGAGTGCCTCAAGGCTCTGTTCTTGGACCAAATCTCTTCCTCCTGATATAAATAAATGACATCCTAGAAAAGTTTGCCTATGATAAAATTGTGCACCTGCAGTAAGATGAAAATGGAAATTTAATACCCAGAAATGACAAGTCCTGACAATATCAAGAAAATAGCGGGCAATATGACACAACTATACTTTGCACGGGCACTCGCTTTCTCACATATTAGTAGCAAATATGTTGAAGCCACCATTAGTAATATCTCTGCTCGAATGCACACGTTAACAACACCCCTGGGAAGACCAACAAAGCCAATCAGTTTTTCTAAACAGAAAACTAAATATGTGATCCAAGAGTATAAAGTGTAACACATATCAAATACTGGTCCGACCAACAATTGAATATGATGGTCAAGAGAAGCTGATCAAGAGAAGAGGTGCAAGAAACGTGTTCCAGAAATATAGCGACAAATCAAGATGATCACCAACTCTCACCACACATGTAGGGACTCATACTACCAAACAGTACGACCCGCGTTGTGTCCTTGGGCAAGGAATTTTATCCCGTATGCCTACGTGGGTGCACAATGACGCCATGTACTAAGGCGTACTGCATGTCGATGGTGCACATGTCTTCAACCGCTGTAAACCTGCTTGAGCGGAGCTTGAATAGATTTAGAATGTTGAGGAGCTGACAGTTGCTCGTCGATGCTGGGTGGTTCTCTCCGGGTACTCCGGCTTCCTCCACCCGTAAAACTGTCACGATCACGATTAGCCATTGTGCATAAGTATATGACCTTAAACACCAATAAATAAATAAATAAATAAATAAATAAATAAATAAATAAATAAATAAATAAATAAATAAATAAATAATACTACCAAACAGAACCAACAGGCTTCTCTACGAACTATGCAAACAGATACAGTACGGCCGCTGAGGACTGTCACTTTCACGGGTGGGTAATATTTCCACGGACGCAGTAATATTAGATTCCAAACACTAATTTCCGAAATAATCATAAAAAAATTAATTAATGAAGCACCGGGTACAACCCGGAGCTTCATTATTCATTTATTTATTTATTTATTGGGGTTTAAGGTCACATATTTCTGCACAATGGCTAATCATGACCATGACAGTTTTACGGGTGGAGGAAGCCGGAGTACCCGGAGAGAACCACCGAGCAACGGCGAGCAACTGTCAGCTCCTCAACATGCTAACTCCACACAAGCAGGGTTGGCATTGGTTGAAGACAAGTGCACCATCAACGTGCAGTACGCCTTAGTACACGACGTCACCGTGCCCCCACATGGGCAATGGGGGTGAAGTGTCTTGCCCAAGGACACAACGCGGTTGCCGCAGGTGGGATTCGAACCGAGGACCTCTCGGCTTGCAGCCTGCACCTCTACTTACTGAGCCACCGCGCCCCCGGAGCTTCATTAAGGGGGCGTCCAACCTAACTGTAGTCCAAAAATGTCTGGAAAGAAATAACCCCAGTAAATTATATACCAAATGTTTGGAAAGAAGCATAGAATACGGGGAAACTGAAATTTGGCGTACAACTGCTGCCATATAGTAGACAGCATTGCCTAAAAGTCTTCTATGGTATAAGTAAGAGAACAAAATGTTGAGAATAAACTACCTTAAAATAACTGAATGGTTGTTTTTTGCAATCCTTCTAATACAAACTCTGAGAAATCTTTTTGTCATTCATGGGAAGAATGAGAAGTAAAACAAATTCCAATCCATGATAGCTACAATTCCCAAATGCTGCCATTTTGTTTTGTTGTTTATTTTGATGAAGAAAGTTCAGCGGGGGTCAACCCATACAGTTCAGAGCAACAGGTATGAAGGCACAAGTGACTTCAACAATGAAAAATGAAAAGTGCGCAATGGGAACACTTTGTAGTAATTATACCTCATAATTCAGTTGAAGATTGTTTAATATTCTTGGCAAATTGATAAAAATGATTTCATTGATAAACTGGGGATAAAACATACCCTTATTTTTTTTATTTGGTATCATGACATGTGGGTTATTTCTGGTGTTTAGTTATGACAAGTGACAACTGTCATTTAAATACACAAATGAAATGAACTACGGCAACAAGGATTAGAACAACAATGAATATTAATAGTTCCATATCAGGAATATTTTATTACACGACTGTTCTATGGAATCTCCATCTTTTGCAACACTAAACCATGCGGAAAATGAAAATCTGTTCCGCACTTATGTGAGGAACGGAAATCGTTGTGGGGTTATTTAATAAGAAGCGGACTTTCACTGGAATTTTCCACAAATCGTGCAACGCCATTACAATTTGAATCGCTAGCGATAGTTGAAAATCGTCCCCTGAGTTACAATGTGTTCTATGTGCCAGTAGGCACATAGAACACATTGGAACTCAGGGGAGGAAATAGTAACTCGGGTTCTTCTCGTAAATTTGGTTGGCAATAAAATGTGTTGTTTCTAATAATTATTATTTTTTATAGTTTTATATACGTGAAGGCGTGTAATAAACACAGCACGACAGGCGTGTTTGAATGGGTTAATCGATATGGCCTCTCGTTCTATCCTTTCGAGCTGGCACTCGTGTCATATGGATTAACCCATTCAAACGCGTGTCGTTCTGTGTATGTATCGACCAACTGATTTGATTTAGAGTATGTGATTGTTCATTCTACGCTTCACTTTGTATAATTTGTTTTGAAACTACCGTTCTCCTGTAGTATGTTTGTGGGAAGGTGGGCCGTCATTACAACAAGCTGATTTTACACCGATAATTGCGTATTTGTTGATTGAATCCAATTTGATAGACTGTCAATGAAAGACGTGAAGAAAACCACGAATATTTCATTCAATGGTTTCATTTATCTGTAATTTCTTAAGTGTGCGAGCCTCATTTCGGTAATCTACACAGCGGTTCTCGCCACGAGGAAGTGTTGTCTGTCGATAAGCCTTTTCGGTGCCACCAATTGCATATTGCAACGCTCAAGCAATAAGGCCGGTGTAGATCGATTTGACACTAAATGTAGTTGCATGGAAAAGAAAGTTAACGTTATTATATTTCCAAATGTCGCAGAAGATGAACAAGTAAAAGCGTTGTTGTTCTCTTTATTTTGAAATCATTTGGATATCTGACAAACATGGAAATGGAAACAGGAACTTGTGATAAATATAGTAATATAGTTCGGCCTTTAATCAAATGATATTTTCATACAAACAGAAGTTTGACGATTAACATTAACCCTTTACCTAACGTAGAAAGCAGACGACACTTGCAAAAATAATTCTCGAATAACTAATTTTTTTCATTTTTTGTCTCAAAAACATAGGTTATGACCCCTCGTTGGAACGAGCTCGACGAGCTCGTTCCAACGAGGGGTCATAACCTATGTTTTTGAGACAAAAAATGAAAAAAATAATGAAAATTAATTGGCGATTTTTGAGAATAGCGCTGGCCGGTTTTGGCCGTTACGTTGGGTAAAGGGTTAAGGGGACGTCCAACCTAACTTTGGTCAAATTTCATGTAATTTGCTTTCAAGTCTAAAAAAGTCCCAAAATGAATAATCCTAATAAATTCTTTACCAAAATGCTTGGAATGAAACATAGAACATGTGGAAACTGAAATTTGCCATGGAACTGCTACCATGTGTAAATAGCACCACCTGAAAGTCTGCTGTGGCATAAGTAAGAGAACAAAATTTTTACAATGTAATACCTCAAAATAAAATAACAGCTGTATTCTATAAACATTGAAGTACATACTCGAAGAAATCTTTTCCTAATTCATGAAAGTAATAAAGATTGAGACCAAATGTTAAAAGTGGACTGCTCGCTGACTGAAGGCAGACATTTTTCTTTTGTTTATGTTTTGATTTGGGGAGTTCAACAAAGGTCAACTTGAAGGAGTCCAGCAGAAGAAGTATGGAAGGACAAACGAGTGTCTCCCAATATAAAGATGTATGTGTTACTGTGGTGGTTTGGAAAGAAACTATGATATTCTCCTATGTACAATGCACTGCAAAGTCATACATTGTAGTTGAATAAATATATTTACAAACCCCTTGCACTGCAACCCCTTTTATCCCATGCATCAATTTGATAGTGATTAAATTGTTCAATTTGTCTGGTTTATCAATAAGTATAATAGCTTTGTTTACTCTTGGACACCAATACACTCATGATATCTGTTGGAGAAGAAATAAGGGTAACTGTAACCTGTAACTGCAATAAACCATCTAATGTACTTAAAAGTACATTGTTATTCAAAACACATCAAATCAACCTTACATAACCATTATTGCATGTTCTTTCCCCAAGGAGGCTTATTGGCATATTGAGATCAGAAGGGCACATCCAGAGGGTCTCACATATTTTTTTTCAAGAACGCAGTACACAAAGCAATCCCCAAAAGGTGACAAGTGAGCTCCATTTGACACAAAAAAATTTCCCAGAGGGGGGGGGGGGGGGGGGGGGGCTCTCTTCCTTGTATAACGCTACCTCCGGCACTCAAGGCATATGACTTTTTTCTCAAAGTTTAACTCTTTTTGAAGATCCTGGCCACACATGTTCCAAACACTATCAGACAGGTAACCCTCCAAATAAGTGTATCTGCAAAAATCATGTTACATTGCAAAACATTCTTTTTAGACTTTTAGTTCTGGACCTTTCATGCTTCTTACTTCCAACTATAACACTTAATTTATCGATTAATGGGTGAATAGAAAAGTCCTGCCATAATCAACATTTTGAGTTCCATAAAAGCCTTCAAAACAGCTCCGATAAAAGTGTCAAACATCAGATTGGTGGCTTTATACAGAATATTCATTAGGTTGTTGCTTGATGAGTAATAGGAACAAAATCTTCACCAGAAAATTCTGTAGCAATACAATTGAGGGTATTAGCAGGCACTTTGCAACAAATTGTAACAAATCAACTAGTTATAAACAAAATTTTCTGACTCAAAAGAGTGAAAAAGTACCACAACTCTGAAAAAATGTGGGAAGAATCACATGCTATAGCAGCTACACAGGCATTGTTTCCCCATGATGCTCGATCACAACACCAAATATCCTTCAAATTGGAGTAGCAATGGTTGAAATATGTTAGTACATGTAACTAATGATGAATGGGTAAGACTAAGAGGACAGAGGTCACCAATGCACGGCCCTAGATGCACCTTTGATTTTACAACTTCCAGGTTTGGGGCATAATAATCGCAACACAACCACCTTATCAATTCATAATTTCAGTAAAATAAAAGAAATTATCAGTTTTAATTAATTAATAGATGATGGAAAATATTTGGCTTCCTTCGCCTTCTCGTACTATTTAATTACCACAAACAATATCAGTTTGATGCCGACAAACGAAACTGAACGCATGTGGTCTGGTTAAAAAGTAACTCGGCATGAATAATGAAGAAATTGCGAATATTTCGTGTATTTCATTTGTTTAAAAGCAATTGCAGCCAATATTGACCGTGCATTCGATAAATCGTTTCGGTTTTCACCACACGGCCACGCTGACACTCAGTGACAGCGGTTATGTTTATTGTGATATGCAAATTGGGGGATGGTTTCCGGTGAAGGAGATTTGTCACATTTGTCAGTGTAAAACGATGACAAAAGGCACTGATCGACGCTTGTGTTAGTATGGTTGGTTGCAAGAAAAACTGAATTCTCAGCATCGTCCAAGCGCACCTTATTTAAAAGCGCGAATGCATCATTTTCAACCAATCTTCAATCGGTCCTTTGCAGACATCAAAGACAGTCCGTCGAAAATCCATGGTAACTGTGAAGTAAGTAACTTCACAACATCGGGGAAATCAACACGCTCAATATAGTTCCAGGTCACTTGGAATATACTTCGTGAAAAGGTGATTTCTGTAGCATTCTGCTTACTTTATTATAAATATTGCCTTATTTTATGTGTATGATCCCGATTTTATACACTCGGTTATTTTTTTACAAGTGGTTCATGTTGTCTATCTAGTGCGCAATAATTCAGATTTTTTGTCAACAAAAAAGTTCAGACGGCATGTCAACACGAGAGGGAATTTCGAACCATATTTTGCAGTTGTGACATTAACAGCTCAAGTATTTGCTGTCAACTGTTTGCAAATCCGCTCATACATTGTCTCGAACAAATAAAGGGCGTGATCACGTCCTTCCATTCTTACGATTGCCCAAATTGAGTATTTCTGCAAGAACCACATTGTAATCACATGACCGGCATAAACATCATTGAAACATGGCCACATCCGGAACATCCAAAATTTGTGTTGGTGTTATTACATTCAAACCTCAAAACCCACCAGTGTGTGTCAAAAAAGCTTTCTCCGAGTCTGTAGTATGTTATCATCATATTGAGGACAAAGCTTTCGAATTACCGATTATTTTGTGGTTTTACCGGTTCGTTACTTATGCCATTGGCAAATTAATCTTCTTCAAAATCATAAAATTCACTTTTTTCCTGAAAAAAATTATATGTACCTTTTCTATGCACTCTACTCATTATTTGGATAAATAATTTGCCTTTCCTTGCTTCTCTTATCTGTTTCTGAGGCATTGGGAAAAATGTCAAAAAACTGACCAAAGTTAGGTTGGACGACCCCTTAATGTTTATATGGATATATTTTTGTTTTGAAACCTATTTATCCAGTTTAATATTTTACATATCGGTAACAACCAAATTAAAATGAAACCGAGGCGTTGAGATCCAATCTGAAATGGCATCCCTGAATAAAGAAATTGAAAAGTTGTCCTGGAATGTCGACTTTGTCTCGCAATAAGGAGATTGTCAATGTAACTTTCCCCCGTGAATGTACTGGGCGTTTTCAATTCCACCACCTTGTAGGTCTGAGAAGAATGTGGCTGTTTCTGAAGTTCTCAGATCTTTCAAAACAATATTTGCCCAAGTTCACTATTCGCCTTTGTGGTTACAAACCATCATGTGACCGATTTTTCCATATGGTTTTGAAATGGAAGCTTGTTTTTTTCGTGCATTTATATTTGGGTGTTTGAAACACAATGGAGACGAAATGTTAAAATGTATGAAAATTTGCTTTCTCCGAGTCTGGAGTTCGAAGTCATTTATTTGAAGCCCGGGCATTGGAATTATCATGATTTTTGCAGTTCGTTACTTACGCCATTGGAAGCTCGCCTGTCGTTAAAATCATAGAAATATTTTTTTTCTTCTGAAAACATGAATATTATTAGTTACCCCGTGTCTGATCACGTGGTACGGGTTTTTACCTACCCGAAGCCAGCTGGCTTCGGGTAGGTAAAAACCCGTACCACGTGATCAGACACGGGGTAACGAATTTATCTATTGACTTTCCGTTTTAGAAGTACAATCTATTTCATGTGTGAACACACACAGCATGAGGTCTTTTATCTTCCATTGTTGAGCCATACAGGTTTCTGTGGAATTTTTGTGCAAAAGAGTTTTTGTGAAAATATGCCGGTATGACTAGTATAAAAAAATTATTGAATTTCTTTTTTTCTTTTTTGTCTCAAAAACATAGCTTATGAACCCCACATTGGAGGGTACTCGACAAGCTCATTCCAATAAGGGGGAGTCATGAGCTATATTTTGGAGATAAAAAATTAAAATATAATACATGTACACTGTAAAACTGGAATGACGCGTCTTCTTTGGGGTATGGACAATTTGTAGATTTCGGAACGAAGCTTCCCCTGGCTATGGGAAATTTGTCAGTGGCTGGGCGGACGTATCGTGGGTTTCAATGAATATGGTCTCATACCACGTATCTGTCAACCAATCAAATCAAAAAATTCACTTTATTCAATAGATAAATTCCATTTCCTTGTAATCTAGTCACTATTGTGATATATAATGACTTTGTTTAACCTTTTACCCAACATGAAAAGCAGACGACACTTGCAAACAAAATTCTTGAATAACTAATTTTTTCATTTTTTTGTCTCAAAAACATTAGGTCATGGCCCTCATTGGAACGAGCTCGAAATGAACAAAATAATGAAAATTAATTGGCGATTTTTGTGAATAGCGCTGGCCGGTTTTCACCGTTACGTTGGATAAAGGGTTAATTCTTTTATCAGTATTTTGGGCACTAGGGAAAATTAAAAAAATTCTCCCAAAGTTTTGTTGAACACAAGCGTCGCCATTGGAAATGTGCAGAGTTACTTCCCTTGGATCGATAAGTGGTTTTAGGTTACAATACAGTGTTTTCGTGCAAACGGCGCCGCTGTAACTACAGGTTAGATTAAACATATTTTTATTTGCCATTCAACAATGCAAATCAGGATTGGAGGACAAGTGCTGACCACTTAGAAAACCCTCCGCTCCTGTACAAAGACTAATACATTACAAAAGGCAGAACAAAATATAACAATACGTAAACATTATACACAAAAGAAGTTAACTCAAAAGAGAAAGAGATATAAAGAAAGAGAGAATAGAGAGACAGAGAGATAGAGATAGATAGATAGATAGATAGATAGATAGATAGATAGATAGATAGATAGATAGATAGATAGAGAGAGAGAGAGAGAGAGAGAGAGAGAAAAAAAAAGAACAGTATACAACAGAAATTCCAGTGATGCTGACCCCCCCCCCACCCACAATTTATTCAATTCTAAATTTAGTTTAATGCCGCTAAGGAACGTTCACAGAACATTGTTGAGACAGTTAATCTTTGCGTGCTCACTCCACGTCCGTACTAACCTAACATCCACGGTGTTGTCCTCACAGAGATTGATTGTCGGGTCCCACTGCGAGAGGACACCCACAGTGGAAGTTAGATCACCTGTATAACCTTGGGACACTCAGACTTGCTGAGAGGCGCAACTAATTCAGCAACCGTACATCAAATCTATGCGAGTCACGAATAAAGTTTTGAACAGATAAGAAAACTAATACATTGCTGCTTTCGGGTAATGACGGGCTCCCATATAAAATTAAATCCAATGAATTCCAGTTGGGTGTAAGTTTCGACAAATCATCTATGAGGATACAGCGAATATCAGAATTTAAAGAACACAGGAAGAAATAATGTTCTGCATCCTCAACGCCATCGTTACATAAGCAAAATGGAGAATCTGAGATGTAGTTGCGGAACTTGTCACCATTAAGGTCACTACATCCAGTTCGTAATTTTGAGTGAATAATATTGTATTTCCTTATACCGGTTGAAAAATATGTTGGAGGCTTACACAAGGGTGGTGAGATGGACTTTTTGAATTCCGCAAGTGACCGACTGTTTCGGACAACCTCCGGTAGGGTATTCCACACTTCAATATACGAAGGGAAAAATGATCGTTTGAGGAGTTCCGTTCGACAGAAATAAGGGATAAAATTAGATGCGTTTCGTAAATTGTATTGGGATATGTCGGCGACACGAGATGGTAAAAGTTCGTGGAGGAAGTTCGGAGCATTCCCAGTGAGAATTTTGTAAAAGTTACACATTTTGTGAACATAGCGCCTGTTTTCCAGACTACTCCAACCAACTTCTAACAAAAGTCGATCCCGTGGCACAGATCTTGTCAACCCGCTCACTATTCGGGCTGCCTCGTAGTGAATATCTTCAATACGATTTAATAGATACTGAGGAGCACCGCTCCACACAGAACTACCATATTCCAAAATCGGTAATATGAATGCATGATATATTTTTTCAAGAATTTTTCTGTTAAAAGTATACTTCAATTTTCTTAGTTGGGACAATCTCGAGCAAGTCTTTTTACAAATGTTATCAATGTGATCTGACCAAGACAGGTTTGATTCTAAGGTTAAACCCAAATGTTTGTGAGAATTACAAAAATCAATTGTTTCGCCATTAAACAAAATATTTAATGACGAGATATTTTTCTTAAGTGTGAATAGGATTGCTTTCGTCTTTTTTGCATTAAACGAAACAAGCCATGTGTTAGCCCATTCGTTTACTTTTTTGAGTTCCTCGTTCATTTTTGCTTCGACGTTACATGGGTCATTGGACGATTCTGTCAGACACGTGTCATCGGCAAACATGCGAGTAACCGAGTCAATTTTCTCAACGATGTCATTGATATATATAAGAAACAGGAACGGGCCTAGGACCGACCCCTGTGGAACTCCAGCCGTTACTGTCTTATAGTTGGAATTGTAACCATTTATTTTTACCCTCTGTTTTCTGTCTTTTAGATAGCTGTGAAACCAGCGGAGCAAAGGACCAGAGATACCGTACTGTTTTAATTTATATATGATTCCTACGTGCCATACTCTATCAAATGCCTTTGAAATATCACAAAAGACACCACATATATATAAGTTTTTAACCACTGCGTCACAAAGGTTATGATAGATCTCTAATAATTGGTAAACGGTGCTGTTGTTTGGAAGGAAGCCTGACTGTAATATATAAAATAGATTGTTGCCTTTAAAATATTTATAGACTTCCTTAAAAACAACCCGCTCCATTATTTTACCAACACAACACAATAAAGAGATAGGTCGATAATTTTGGGGGTCTTGACGATCACCTTTTTTATAAAGAGGGATTACATCAGCACATTTCCACTCCAGAGGAAATTCCGACAACTCCAGTGATTTAGAGTAAAGCCGAAATAAAGGTCTGCTTACACTAAATTTAGTTTCCTTTAACATTCTATGTCCGATACCATCGTGGCCGCTGCTTTTGTTAGTTTTAAGAGAATTGATAATCTGAATAATGTCTTCCTGAGTAAAAGCAATTTTGCTAAATGATTTCGAACATTTGCGTTTGAAGGGGGGTAGTTGTTTGCTATTCGAGTTCAACATACTATTTTGTATAAATGCCTCGTTTAAAATATTAGCTTTTTCATAGTCGGTTTCAAAAAGTGTGTTACCTGAATCAGTTTTCAGCGTCGGTATTCCTGGATCGGAAGCAAAGTTGTTTTGAAACATCTTAACAATATGCCAAAATTGCCGTTGGTCGTTGTTTTCTGATATTGAGGTATCTATTTTTTCTAAGTATTGTTCCTTGGCAAATTTTTTCATATTGTTAACTTTGTTGCGGGTAGTTTTATATTTCGCCCATGTGTTTGGGTTATTGCTTTTCAGAGCTAATTTACGCAGTCGATCACGAAGACGAATAGTACTTCTAATAGCGCTATCAAACCACGGCTTATCAGACTTCCTAATTATAACTTTTGTATGTGGATTACATTTTTCTGCAAGTTCCAAAAACGTAGAAACAAAGTTTGACAGAGCATCATTAATGTTCTCCTCACTGCATATTAGTTTCTCCCATTCTGTCTCGTTTATAAGGTTATTCAATTTTATAAAATCACCCTTTTTATAATTCCAGACCTCCCGGGTGACAGTTGATTGAATAGGGTGTGCACAAACTACATGAGTATATACTGCGAGATGGTCGGATAAACCTAATTCCACCGTGCCCGAGTGAGCTATCGTAACTGTGTCACTAACAATTATAGGATCAAGTAGGGTTCGAGATGTCTTTCCTATTCGAGTGGGCTCAGATATAACATTCTTCAAATTGAATAGTGTTATAAGAGACTGTAGCGTACTCCGTTCCACGAGTAGGTCAGAGTTTATATCACCAGTTAAAACAACTGATGGATTTATTTCCAAGGCTAATTCTATTTTTTCCTGCAAGTTAGGCCAGTAATTTTCACTCGATTCCCTCTCCGATCTGTATGTGACACAAAGGATGAATTTCTGTTTGTTGCCCACTTCAAACCAGAGAATATCATCATCAAACGATAGGTCTTCAATTTGTTTGAAGGTGATGTGATCCGCAAAATACACCGCAATACCCCCGCCGTACTGATTTCTGTTATGTATAATGGGGACCGAATAGTTTGGGATCAATATATTACCAATATTGAAATCATTATCCAAGTGAGTTTCTGTAAAGCAAATAATGTCAAAGTCATCGATCTCATCTACTGGCTTATGCAGTTTATGACGGATGCTACGGATATTATAGTTTAGAACTGAAATTGTATTTTGATCGGTACTGACAGAACCCGTATGAGCTGGACCGGGGTTTGGATGGACATCACCACAGAGAATAACAATCAACATCATAATAACAATTATAGATGATGAGAGATGGAATATAAGTGGACGGATTTTAAGATGGAGTGATGCATAAGTTTGATGAATGTGGCCTTGATTCATTGAATTCAGAACGTTGTAGAAAATACCCACTGACTGTCGGTACTGGGTTATGTCAATCTCCATATTTAATACTACGAGAATGTGAAAACCTAAATTCATCAGTCAGCGGGTATTCCGGAGATAGAAATTGGCGGTTTGGGTGTTTGAGCAGCCTTTTCCTTAGAGTGCACTGATGGTCATCACCACTGGAACAAAAATTAAAGAAAAAGTAAACATATGAGAAATCAAAGAAACAAAACTGAAATTTATACATGTACATTTGTGGATTGACCATTTGAAGCTTGGGGTTTAGGTCAAGATGTAGACTAACTCTGTACAAACTAAACTCATTCCTCAATTAATCACTACCAAAATCGCGATGTGTTGGGAGCTGGTTCGACATGTCATTGTCTTTTAACTATTGAATGCTGATCGGCCTGTTTTTCCAATTGCATTGACTCGAAATCGGAACGAATCCGACGAGTCCTTCTCAGCTGTAACAATACAATAACGTTACAATTCCATGTAGTGTGAGGCGATGTCACTTCGACTAGTTTTGATTCACAGCATTGTATGCTAATCAAAGATAGAGAAAACAAGTTAACATTCATCAAACGCCACTGATACAGATCTGATATAAAATTTAATACAAAGGCAGAAATCCCGTTATCTTCCCAGTTGCAATGACATTCAACCTTGAAGTGTGCCGTAATTACGGGTCAGTAGTGCTGACCTAAAATAGACAATGTAACGGGTGCCGATTAAACTAATATTCCGTAAAACGGCGAGAACGGCTTTTCTCACGAAGTATTACATGTTGCGTGCCTTTAGATTTTTCCACTTAACAGCATTTTTAGACGGAAAGTCAAACAGTTGTATTGGTGATCCATGTTTCGTGACACATTTACATGTTTTGATCTGTGCAGGTTCACAAAATGTAGAGATTCAAAAACAAAACAGGAAAAAAAACAACAACAACAACAGCAACAAAAAAACAGAGTTGTTACTTGGTTGTCACATAGTCAATGTATCAATCTTGCTTCGGAGCATCAAGGGATATAACCAAGATCCACTCGAGGTACAATAGTTTACCTAATCAGCCACTAGTCTGATATTCAATTTATGGTGGTGGTGGGGGGAGGGGGGTGGGGGGGGGGGGTGATAATTTGTAATTTGCCAAAGCTGATTTAAATTATTTAATATATCCGCATCCCTTGCATCCCACTATTTTTTAAAGTATTTGTTAAATGTTTCCTTCTTTTACTTTTTCCAAGTGACAGGAGAGGTGTACATATGTTTTACGGCAGTGTCTATTTGGCGCCGGGCGCCAAATAGCACGGCCCTATCCAAACCCAATAGGCCGTGCTATTTGGCGCCCAGCGCCAATTTTTTTCTTTGTTCTCGAGGTTTGGGGGAAGGATGATGGGTTGTTTGGAAGGTGGACCACCCCACTTGCTCAGCTAAAAAATTGTAGCCGCGTTGTCGCATCCGATCCAGAGATATCGCACTATACGTTCCTGCTATATGGTGCCGGGCGCCAATTTTATTCTTTGTTCCCGAGGTTTGGGGGAGAGCTGATGGGTCGTTTGGAAGGTAGACCACCCCACTTGCTCAACTAAGAAATTGTAGCCGCGTTGTCGCATCCGATCCAGAGATATCGCACTATACGTTCCTGTTATATGGCGCCGGGCGCCAATTTTTTTCTGCGTTCTCGAGGATTGGGGGAAAGATGATAGGTTGTTTGGAAGGTAGACCACCCCACTTGCTCAGCTAAGAAATTGTAGCCGCGTTGTCGCATCCGATCCAGAGATATCGCACTATACGTTCCTGTTATATGGCGCCGGGCGCCAATGTTTTTCTGCGTTCTCGAGGATTGGGGGAAAGATGATAGGTTGTTTGGAAGGTAGACCACCCCACTTGCTCAGCTAAGAAATTGTAGCCGCGTTGTCGCATCCGATCCAGAGATATCGCACTATACGTTCCTGCTATATGGTGCCGGGCGCCAATTTTATTCTTTGTTCCCGAGGTTTGGGGGAGAGCTGATGGGTTGTTTGGAAGGTAGACCAGCCCACTTGCTCAGCTAAGAAATTGTAGCCGCGTTGTCGCATCCGATCCAGAGATATCGCACTATACGTTCCTGCTATATGGTGCCGGGCGCCAATTTTATTCTTTGTTCCCGAGGTTTGGGGGAGAGCTGATGGGTTGTTTGGAAGGTAGACCACCCCACTTGCTCAGCTAAGAAATTGTAGCCGCGTTGTCGCATCCGATCCAGAGATATCGCACTATACGTTCCTGCTATATGGTGCCGGGCGCCAGTTTTATTCTTTGTTCCCGATGTTTGGGGGAGAGCTGATGGGTTGTTTGGAAGGTAGACCACCCCACGTGCTCAGCTAAGAAATTGTAGCCGCGTTGTCGCATCCGACCCAGAGATATCGCACTATACGTTCCTGTTATATGGCGCCGGGCGCCAATTTTATTCTTTGTTCCCGAGGTTTGGGGCAAAGATGATGGGTTGTTTGAAAGGTAGACCACCCCACTTGCTCAGCTAATAAATTATAGCAACAGCAACATTTATTAGGATATGACTTGATGTTAATCATCGGAGAGATCAACATATTTCACATTAATTACATTAAGCCAAACATCCAAAAATACTATCAATTTTACAATAAACATATGATAGAGCAATCCCTTCTATTCAAAATTGATGCTGATAATCACTTGTCTATTGTGACAAGGCTGAAAATGTGTCTTACATATTCAAAACGTTGTGCACAGAGGGTTGATGCATTCATGCTAGTCTGCTAATGAGCTAGCATGAGTAAAATCGCATTCGCTGGATCTCATTATGCCAAGATGTTTTTTGAGGGAAACACAAGGCTAGGTCAAATGCTATCTAGCAGGATAGCAAGTATGACAATTAGTTAACGCAGCGACACTAATACAAGTCTCGTAAATATTCACAAATAAATAATGGAATTGAATTTCGCCACTGGTGTACATATGTGGACGTGCTTATGGCATATTCATAAACAGTGTGAGTCCATGATCATGAATGCTCAACAAGATTCCGTGCATACACTGGTAACTCCAGCAATAACAATATTTTATTTTGATGTTTTTGAATTTTTTGGTTTCTAACAGAAAAAAGGAGAGACGTGATGAAGAGAAAATTTTAGTAGGGAGTAACTCAATGCTCATAGACTTCAATTATCTAGTCTTACTTAGAAAAATTATCACCGAATGCCACGAATATTTATCAACTGGTCATTTAGGTTTCGAGAAGTTGTTAATTTTCAATCAGAAAGGTGGCACAAAACTTCAGAGTAGTTGGCCAAGATTAATCGATCAAGTAGTCTGGCCAGATGCATGTATTGGAGAAGAATGTAGCCACCAACAAAGCGAAACTATAGCGCCATAGATAATCCGTATCGATCGACATAAGGAAAATTATGCAAATATTATTCAAAGAAAAGTTAAGATAGTGAGTGCAAACAGAATAATGTGCATCGACAAATTGATTGCCACCAAAAGATGCCATTTTGGTCCGGAACTGCTTATTCATATATATCACAGTTAACCTGCATATTTCAACAGGCCGTTCCCCTATCCGCCACCTGGGGACCCGCCTATTAGGGTATGACACGAAAACCCCGTAGGTTTTTTTTTTGTGTTTTTTTTTTTTTGTTTTTTTTTGTTTTTTTTTTTCTTTTTGTTTTTTTTTTCTTTTTGTTCTTGTTTTTTTCTGTTTTTTTTTTCCTGTTTTGTTTTGTTCTGTTTTTCCTTTTTCATATTTGTTTTTTTGTATTTTGCCTAACTGATTTATTTCAATTTACGCTTCATTTCTTTCCCATTAGTTCTTGCTTCTAATTTGTATGACTAGCTCTTCATGTTCTGAAGTGATTCAGCCTTTTTTTGTCGTCTGAAACTCTTGTTTTATCTTTCAATCGATTGACTACTTTTCTCGCTTTACTTTGATTACAAGGTTTTTTTCAGATGTTTTTTCCAGTATTCAGATGTTTTTTTTCCAGTATGTAGTTTTCTGTTTGGTTGTTCTTCCACTCAGTTTCTATTTGAGAGTATTGATGTTTTTGATAGCGTTTCAGTTCCGATGATGATTTTCAAGGTTAAGTGATATGATGTCCTCTTTCCATATTTCACTACGATAATATCCGGATAATCATAGTGTATGCGCTTTTACTGTAACCAACCAGTTGCATTGATGTATGATTTTTTGTTCCAATTTTGTTTCAAACATATGGCTGTCAATATTATGTCCGGCGCATGATTTGGAACTGCCAACTATTGTATACACTTCCACGGTCACGTACATCCAGGTGTGCTGCGTGGACGACACTGTTTTGAATTGCGAGAATTGTGAGTACTGGACATGACGAAAGAAACAAGAGTGAAGACTTATCCAATCAAAATTGCATGAAGCAAACAAGGAACCATAATCGTACTCCCCGTTACCAACAACAAAACACAAAACATACAACGACGTTGTCAAATGGAATGATGAAAGGCGAAGCTTTATCTGAGTAGTTCAAAGAATACTGACCCCCCCCCCCCCCCCCAAACAAAACAAAACAACCTTCGCATGTCTATGACTACTAACTAGATTAGCAGGCATCTCACAGAATATTGGAACACATCATTTGAATAAAGTACATCTAGGGAGTGGCCAATAGTGGTCAACAACCGAGGACATCAGCTGCCGCCTGCAAGTCTGATGTATCTTGAACAGCAAACAATTCACGCAATCTCAAATAGCGTGAAGAACAGAGTTTGTAATTATTTACACATGTACACAGCTGTACAAGGCGCGGCAAGTTTGTCGAACGACGCAGTGTGAGATGGTCTCTCCCTATTCCGTCATAGAGTAACCAGTCGTTCTCATACCTTATCCGCGCGACAAAGTGGGAACTACCTTCTACATAGATAGTGAAGCCTATCAGTCGGTACTCTTTACCCAGTATGGTTATAGTCTCTGGCGTGAGCGATGCTCGCAGCTTCAAATGTTCGATCGTCAGGGCGACAAATGGAGCATAACCATACCTCCAGGAACGCTTATAAAAATTCATTTTGCTTCCACATTTATCACAAGCAAGACCACGACTCGCCTTAGGACGCTCGCTCCAATCGGCAATGCTCTTTTCTAAGCGCACAGATTCGGGGGCGTTGTTCGTGTTCAGAGAAGTTACTGAACGACCACTTGTTTCTGTCACCACACCACAGTCGATTTTGCTGCATAGGTGCTGTTCAACAGTTTCATACATGAATGAGAAAAAAGTTAGAAAATGTGCAAATTCTGAGCCCCATAGGTTGAATGATCTCTGATTGCACTTGTATCTATTTCTTAGAATGAAGTGTAGCTTTCCCTCAAAGCAGATACCAGCAGCTATCAGCATAAGGGTTTGAGTCAGCAGAGACAACGTCAATACATCGCTGTCCTTCAGAAGTGGGTTTTTCAAGTATTCACCCAGACGTGCGATAATTTCATCATGCCAGCAACCTAGAATTGCCAGCATGTTGTCGATCGTACAAGTATTTTTGAGATGAACCTCGTCTCCATTCAAATTTCTGCCAGAGCCGCCCCAGGTAGGAACACGAGGGAGAGTCTCTTTCACTATAAACCCGAAATCAGAAGGTGATGGGTCGTGCGGGAAGACTTCTGGAATTTTCGGCACATGTGTTGTGCGACTTTCCTTCATGGCAAGAAAATTGTAAGTCATTTTCACTGGTATCCAATTCATGTCCAGTTGTGAAGCGATAGCTACTCTTGTGTTGCCCTCATAAAGAAAACAAGATCCTGCAGGATAGTCGTCTGAAGAGTGTTTCTTCACTGCCAAAATTATAGGGATCTTAACTTCTTTACTATGTTTGATTTCAGCCATGAGTTTTTCGAAGTGACCTGGGAACTTCACATGGACCATCCTGTCCACTTCTACGAAAGGCAGAAGGTGTCTTGGCGAGATGTGTTCAATTCTTGCCAGTCTTATTGAAAAAGCTGCTTTATTCTGTTTTCGCGCCAAGAATGCATCATAACGCGCTTTGACCGCTTTGATGTCTTCGTTTGTTACGATAGAGTCCTGTGGCAAGTCAGGTATTTTATTGATTTCATCCATGATCTCGTCTGAAACATCGGTAGCTTCTTCCAAACAAGATTTTCCTATCGAAACTGATGTTACAGACTGGCATTTCCTGCAAACAAATGGTTTCATCGCCCTCTCCTTGGGGTCCAAACATGTTTCATGGAACCATTCCTTACAATAGGGACATTCTCTCATACTGCTTTTGTTGAATCCTTTGTTGTCAAGCGAGAATGCTGGTAATCTGCAGTAGCAAAAAATATCAATACTCACTATCAGTGGTCTTGGCAACAATATCTTTTGTGATGAAGGAAACTGTGATATTGAGCCTTTGTCAATGCAATCGGCGAGATGAGACCGACACGCATCTGGCTTGAATGACCGTTTTATAGGGTCACCTACTCTGCATAATTCAGTCGCCGCAGCCAGCGCCATAACTGCTGAGTTAGTCTTATCTACAAGCCCCAGATGTTTGATTTCAAGGCGCATCTCGGATTTTGGAACAAGACGTTGGCATACGAGCTTGCAAGAGTTCATAGCCAGACACCATGTTTGACTATCTACTTTCTCCGAGGATTGTAGTATGTTTGGGTCTTGTTGTATGCGAGAAATGAACGACATGTGTGCGAACACAACCCCTAATTCACCACTTCCATACAGGCATGCGTACAGATTTTCAGGCAGACTCACAAGTTGCACGAATTTTGAACCATGCCTTTGAAATTTGACGTCGTCGCCTACTTTCACCTTCTCCAATCCTGAAATTGTTGGATATTTCTTCCTCAGCAAATTTGTCGCCATATCGACGGTCTCTTCAGACAAATGTGCCCCACTTCTGATTTCAATCAGTATTCTTTTCTTTTTTGTGAAAGATACCTTGACTTTTTCTGGCTTTTGGTTGCTGCGAGAGCCTTTTGGTCGTCCAGCTACCTTGCGCTTTTTTACAATGCCTATTTGTGACACGTGGGCGGCCTGATCTGGGAGTGACGACAAACTCCTATCAATGGGGTATTTCCAACTAATGAATATCTGCTTAAGTGTTCCGATTTTTTGGTCAAACTCATTTTGTCCTAATGTTGACAGAAAATTGCAAATTTCCTTGGCCAATGTCATCGCTTCCGTGTATCGATCAGACGTCGTCAAAACTACCTTCTGTTTTTCGACTGGCGATGACGAAAATTCAATAGGAATGCTCAATTTGCTTGTCGCTTTGGTGGTCATTTCAGCAGATGTTTTTTGTCTTAGAGTGTGTACTTCTGCATTCCGTTTTGTATCCACCGACACGTCTGGCAATTCGCCGTCGGAAGACGTACTTCTTTCCGGCAGTGGCAATCCAGACACTTCTGAGTTCGATATCGAAATATCATCTGGTGGTTTCTGGTCATTGTTTGATACTAAATCGTTGTAACTGGGATTGAACTCGTTAGTGAGTACCGGGTTACTTAACCAGCGGTTTGGAATGTCTAAATCTTCCAACGGTGATTCCCCCAATGACTCATTTATCGCCATCAAGTGTTTACACGGCAGCTTCATTTGCACATTCATAGCACATGGGCATTGTCCGTGGAAGATATAGAAAAAGTTTCCATCTGTGTCCTCAACGGTAAAGTGATCATCATAATGGTCAACGATCACACTAGAGCTGTCCACATATTCACGATCCAACATTTCAGGTATAGGGACAGTGCATTTCTCGTATATAAGACTAGTTGTTTGGTCATCCGATCTGGTTTCGATCGGTTTCTTGAGATTGACATCAAAATCACGCCTGCTTGCATCCTGTCGCCTCATTTCATCGACAGTTAAGAGGGCATCAATAACCTTGTCCAAGCTGGTGTACAGAGACGTTATATTCTGTTTGATCTTTTGGTTGAAAGCCTCAACCCTATTATTGTCATCTGTCATAAGAGTCACTTTGTCGTCTCTGAAAGACGTTGCCCACATCTCAGAGCATTCTCCCCAATTGGCCTTGAAATCATCGCGCCATTTTATGGGGATTCTGACGTCTTCTACAATATCGTTATAGAGGGAATTATATATTTCCCGATCTTTGGTGAAAAGGAGTTCGTAGAGTGTTTTCGACAATTCCTTTTTAATTGCATTCGTCGAAACAGATCTGTGTTTCATCGGTTTGGTTTTCGAACTTTTGGTTTCCTCACAACCAGATTGTGGCAGTTCACTCAAATCTTCACTTGTCCATGACAGTGATTTCACCATGTCTTTGAAATTGCGCAAAGTGTGAACTCTGCAAATAAGTATTGTCACTGACATTCCGAATGTCTCTCTTAACACTTTTATCATGGTGAAATCTTTATCGATCATGATTGTGACTATGTTTGAGATGTCATTATTATGAGTGAAGGCACTGATAGCGTCTCTCACATTTGTTTCTTGTTCATCAGCCAGGAGCGACCATGCGACCATCCTGCCCACCAAATGATTATCGACAACCACCCAAACATATACCACATATAAAAAAAATTTCTTTGTTCTCGAGGTTTGGGGGAAAGGTGATGGATTGTTTGGAAGGTAGACCACTCCACTTGCCCAGCTACGAAATCATAGCCATGTTGTCGCATCTGAGCCAGAGATTTGGTGGGCAAGATGGTCGCATGGTCGCTCCTGGCTGATGAACAAGAAACAAATGTGAGAGACGCTATCAGTGCCTTCACTCATAATAATGAGGCGACAGGATGCAAGCAGGCGTGATTTTGATGTCAATCTCAAGAAACCGATTTGGTGGGCAAGATGGTCGCATGGTCGCTCCTGGCTGATGAACAAGAAACAAATGTGAGAGACGCTATCAGTGCCTTCACTCATAATAATGAGGCGACAGGATGCAAGCAGGCGTGATTTTGATGTCAATCTCAAGAAACCGATCGAAACCAGATCGGATGACCAAACAACTAGTCTTATATACGAGAAATGCACTGTCCCTAAAGCTGAAATGTTGGATCGTGAATATGTGGACAGCTCTAGTGTGATCGTTGACCATTATGATGATCACTTTACCGCTGAGGACACAGATGGAAACTTTTTCTATATCTTCCACGGACAATGCCCATGTGCTATGAATGTGCAAATGAAGCTGCCGTGTAAACACTTGATTGCGATAAATGAGTCATTGGGGGAATCACCGTTGGAAGATTTAGACATTCCAAACCGCTGGTTAAGTAACCCGGTACTCACTAACGAGTTCAATCCATGTTACAATGATTTAGTATCAAACAATGACCAGAAACCACCAGATGATATTTCGATATCGAACTCAGAAGTGTCTGGATTGCCACTGCCGGAAAGAAGTACGTCTTCCGACGGCGAATTGCCAGACGTGTCGGTGGATACAAAACGGAATGCAGAAGTACACACTCTAAGACAAAAAACATCTGCTGAAATGACCACTAAAGCGACAAGCAAATTGAGCATTCCTATTGAATTTTCGTCATCGCCAGTCGAAAAACAGAAGGTAGTTTTGACGACGTCTGATCGATACACGGAAGCGATGACATTGGCCAAGGAAATTTGCAATTTTCTGTCAACATTAGGACAAAATGAGTTTGACCAAAAAATCGGAACACTTAAGCAGATATTCATTAGTTGGAAATACCCCATTGATAGGAGTTTGTCGTCACTCCCAGATCAGGCCGCCCACGTGTCACAAATAGGCATTGTAAAAAAGCGCAAGGTAGCTGGACGACCAAAAGGCTCTCGCAGCAACCAAAAGCCAGAAAAAGTCAAGGTATCTTTCACAAAAAAGAAAAGAATACTGATTGAAATCAGAAGTGGGGCACATTTGTCTGAAGAGACCGTCGATATGGCGACAAATTTGCTGAGGAAGAAATATCCAACAATTTCAGGATTGGAGAAGGTGAAAGTAGGCGACGACGTCAAATTTCAAAGGCATGGTTCAAAATTCGTACAACTTGTGAGTCTGCCTGAAAATCTGTACGCATGCCTGTATGGAAGTGGTGAATTAGGGGTTGTGTTCGCACACATGTCGTTCATTTCTCGCATGCAACAAGACCCAAACATACTACAATCCTCGGAGAAAGTAGATAGTCAAACATGGTGTCTGGCTATGAACTCTTGCAAGCTCGTATGCCAACGTCTTGTTCCAAAATCCGAGATGCGCCTTGAAATCAAACATCTGGGGCTTGTAGATAAGACTAACTCAGCAGTTATGGCGCTGGCTGCGGCGACTGAATTATGCAGAGTAGCTGACCCTATAAAACGGTCATTCAAGCCAGATGCGTGTCGGTCTCATCTCGCCGATTGCATTGACAAAGGCTCAATATCACAGTTTCCTTCATCACAAAAGATATTGTTGCCAAGACCATTGATAGTGAGTATTGATATTTTTTGCTACTGCAGATTACCAGCATTCTCGCTTGACAACAAAGGATTCAACAAAAGCAGTATGAGAGAATGTCCCTATTGTAAGGAATGGTTCCATGAAACATGTTTGGACCCCAAGGAGAGGGCGATGAAACCATTTGTTTGCAGGAAATGCCAGTCTGTAACATCAGTTTCGATAGGCAAATCTTGTTTGGAAGAAGCTACCGATGTTTCAGACGAGATCATGGATGAAATCAATAAAATACCTGACTTGCCACAGGACTCTATCGTAACAAACGAAGACATCAAAGCGGTCAAAGCGCGTTATGATGCATTCTTGGCGCGAAAACAGAATAAAGCAGCTTTTTCAATAAGACTGGCAAGAATTGAACACATCTCGCCAAGACACCTTCTGCCTTTCGTAGAAGTGGACAGGATGGTCCATGTGAAGTTCCCAGGTCACTTCGAAAAACTCATGGCTGAAATCAAACATAGTAAAGAAGTTAAGATCCCTATAATTTTGGCAGTGAAGAAACACTCTTCAGACGACTATCCTGCAGGATCTTGTTTTCTTTATGAGGGCAACACAAGAGTAGCTATCGCTTCACAACTGGACATGAATTGGATACCAGTGAAAATGACTTACAATTTTCTTGCCATGAAGGAAAGTCGCACAACACATGTGCCGAAAATTCCAGAAGTCTTCCCGTACGACCCATCACCGTCTGATTTCGGGTTTATAGTGAAAGAGACTCTCCCTCGTGTTCCTACCTGGGGCGGCTCTGGCAGAAATTTGAATGGAGACGAGGTTCATCTCAAGAATACTTGTACGATCGACAACATGCTGGCAATTCTAGGTTGCTGGCATGATGAAATTATCGCACGTCTGGGTGAATACTTGAAAAACCCACTTCTGAAGGACAGCGATGTATTGACGTTGTCTCTGCTGACTCAAACCCTTATGCTGATAGCTGCTGGTATTTGCTTTGAGGGAAAGCTACACTTCATTCTAAGAAATAGATACAAGTGCAATCAGAAATCATTCAACCTATGGGGCTCAGAATTTGCACATTTTCTAACTTTTTTCTCATTCATGTATGAAACTGTTGAACAGCACCTATGCAGCAAAATCGACTGTGGTGTGGTGACAGAAACAAGTGGTCGTTCAGTAACTTCTCTGAACACGAACAACGCCCCCGAATCTGTGCGCTTAGAAAAGAGCATTGCCGATTGGAGCGAGCGTCCTAAGGCGAGTCGTGGTCTTGCTTGTGATAAATGTGGAACCAAATAATAACTTTTGACAACGTCGTTGTATGTTTTGTGTTTTGTCTTTGGTAACGGGGAGTACGATTATGGTTCCTTGTTTGCTTCATACAATTTTGATTGGATAAGTCTTCACTCTTGTTTCTTTCGTCATGTCCAGTACTCACAATTCTCGCAATTCAAAACAGTGTCGTCCACGCAGCACACCTGGATGTACGTGACCGTGGAAGTGTATACAATAGTTGGCAGTTTCAAATCATGCGCCGGACATAATATTGACAGCCATATGTTTGAAACAAAATTGGAACAAAAAATCATACATCAATGCAACTGGTTGGTTACAGTAAAAGCGCATACACTATGATTATCCGGATATTATCGTAGTGAAATATGGAAAGAGGACATCATATCACTTAACCTTGAAAATCATCATCGGAACTGAAACGCTATCAAAAACATCAATACTCTCAAATAGAAACTGAGTGGAAGAACAACCAAACAGAAAACTACATACTGGAAAAAAAACATCTGAATACTGGAAAAAACATCTGAAAAAAACCTTGTAATCAAAGTAAAGCGAGAAAAGTAGTCAATCGATTGAAAGATAAAACAAGAGTTTCAGACGACAAAAAAAGGCTGAATCACTTCAGAACATGAAGAGCTAGTCATACAAATTAGAAGCAAGAACTAATGGGAAAGAAATGAAGCGTAAATTGAAATAAATCAGTTAGGCTAAATACAAAAAAACAAATATGAAAAAGGAAAAACAGAACAAAACAAAACAGGAAAAAAACCCAGAAAAAAACAAGAACAAAAAGAAAAAAAAAACAAAAAGAAAAAAAAAAAACAATAAAAAACAAAAAAAAAAAAACACAAAAAAAAAACCTACGGGGTTTTCGTGTCATACCCTAATAGGCGGGTCCCCAGGTGGCGGATAGGGGAACGGCCTGTTGAAATATGCAGGTTAACTGTGATATATATGAATAAGCAGTTCCGGACCAAAATGGCATCTTTTGGTGGCAATCAATTTGTCGATGCACATTATTCTGTTTGCACTCACTATCTTAACTTTTCTTTGAATAATATTTGCATAATTTTCCTTATGTCGATCGATACGGATTATCTATGGCGCTATAGTTTCGCTTTGTTGGTGGCTACATTCTTCTCCAATACATGCATCTGGCCAGACTCCTTGATCGATTAATCTTGGCCAACTACTCTGAAGTTTTGTGCCACCTTTCTGATTGAAAATTAACAACTTCTCGAAACCTAAATGACCAGTTGATAAATATTCGTGGAATTCGGTGATAATTTTTCTAAGTAAGACTAGATAATTGGAGTCTATGAGCATTGAGTTACTCCCTACTAAAAATTTCTCTTCATCACGTCTCTCCTTTTTTCTGTTAGAAACCAAAAAATTCAAAAACATCAAAATAAAATATTGTTATTGCTGGAGTTACCAGTGTATGCACGGAATCTTGTTGAGCATTCATGATCATGGACTCACACTGTTTATGAATATGCCATAAACACGTCCACATATGTACACCAGTGGCGAAATTCAATTCCATTATTTATTTGTGAATATTTACGAGACTTGTATTAGTGTCGCTGCGTTAACTAATTGTCATACTTGCTATCCTGCTAGATAGCATTTGACCTAGCCTTCTGTTTCCCTCAAAAAACATCTTGGCATAATGAGATCCAGCGAATGCGATTTTACTCATGCTAGCTCATTAGCAGACTAGCATGAATGCATCAACCCTCTGTGCACAACATTTTGAATATGTAAGACACATTTTCAGCCTTGTCACAATAGACAAGTGATTATCAGCATCAATTTTGAATAGAAGGGATTGCTCTATCATATGTTTATTGTAAAATTGATAGTATTTTTGGATGTTTGGCTTAATGTAATTAATGTGAAATATGTTGATCTCTCCGATGATTAACATCAAGTCATATCCTAATAAATATTGCTGTTGCTATAATTTCTTAGCTGAGCAAGTGGGGTGGTCTACCTTCCAAACAACCCATCAGCTCTCCCCCAAACCTCGGGAACAAAGAATAAAATTGGCGCCCGGCACCATATAGCAGGAACGTATAGTGCGATATCTCTGGATCGGATGCGACAACGCGGCTACAATTTCTTAGCTGAGCAAGTGGGGTGGTCTACCTTCCAAACAACCCATCAGCTCTCCCCCAAACCTCGGGAACAAAGAATAAAATTGGCGCCCGGCACCATATAGCAGGAACGTATAGTGCGATATCTCTGGATCGGATGCGACAACGCGGCTACAATTTCTTAGCTGAGCAAGTGGGGTGGTCTACCTTCCAAACAACCCATCAGCTCTCCCCAAACCTCGGGAACAAAGAATAAAATTGGCGCCCGGCACCATATAGCAGGAACGTATAGTGCGATATCTCTGGATCGGATGCGACAACGCGGCTACAATTTCTTAGCTGAGCAAGTGGGGTGGTCTACCTTCCAAACAACCCATCAGCTCTCCCCAAACCTCGGGAACAAAGAATAAAATTGGCGCCCGGCACCATATAGCAGGAACGTATAGTGCGATATCTCTGGATCGGATGCGACAACGCGGCTACAATTTTTTAGCTGAGCAAGTGGGGTGGTCTACCTTCCAAACAACCCATCATCCTTCCCCCAAACCTCGAGAACAAAGAAAAAATTGGCGCCGGGCGCCAAATAGCACGGCCTATTGAATTTGCATAGTGCCGTGCTATTTGGCGCCCGGCGCCGAATAGCTTCTGCCATGTTTTACTGCAGTCCGCCTTGGAGTTTTCTTCCTTAGCATGCTGCAGCCAAGTCCTTATCAAAACATGACTACTCTAGATTCGTGACCATGGTAAGTATGGGAAGTATGACAACGTGGACGGAACGTCAAAGGAAATAATCACAATTCACTTCAAATACAATATTTTACTTTAAATTCCAATCACAAGTCGGATATTTGGTTGTTTTTTGGTTTTTTTTGTTTTTTCTGGCGGTAGGAAATTGGCAAAGCTATGATTTAAAATATTTAGTACTTCCGCATCCCCTGCATCGCAATGATTTTCATTCATTTTCTTTTCCCGGGCTTAAGTGCTTGGTGGAGTGTACATATGTTCTACTGCAGTCTACTACCTGTTGTTCAGCGTTTCATCTTGCCGACTGTACGTGACAAATTCACCTCCCACTATAAGTTGTGGCGGGATTTGTAGCCTGACGCAGAAATGTGTCTGATGGAGTTGTCGCGTTGCCAACTTGAGTACGTGCTTTGTCGATTTCACTTTTATGCCATCACAGTGACAGTTAAGAATTTTGAGCAAGTCCCTCAATACGTACACAGATGCACTGGAAGTTATTGAACGAGTGAATCTGATAAGTTTTACAAACAATCGTAATTATGGCAAATCGGTTTAAAGTTGTCGATAGAAGTTATATTGAGCAATGGATTTCAAATCGCATTCCAGAAAACACCCGCAGGAATACTAATTGGGGTGTTAAAACCTGGAATGCCTGGGTTGCATTCAGGAACGATGCCAGGATGTTGATTTACATTTCAACATGAATATAGACCTTTAAACTTTCAGAACACAATTTCAAGCTGTGATGCTATTCTGCTGTTATTTTATTTCTTGTCTTTGCTTTCAATACAAATCATTTCCACCGTTCCGTAAGTACCGTTTCTCGATTTTTATTCCATATACCTGTTCCCAAATAAGCTGACGTTCACCGAGACAGGTCAATGTCAGCTGAAGCCATCACAGTGACAGATGAGAACTTTGAGCGAGTCCCTCGATAAGTACACACGTCTCACTGAGTTTTTTTAAGGTCAATGACGGCGGTGTCTCTTTGAAATAGGAGAGTACGGTAACTTATTTATCTTATGCTTGGGAGGCTGCCAATTTCTTGAACTCAAAGTCTGTTGAACAACAATGGAGGATAAAAGTTACTTGAATTATCTGATGGTGGAAAATGAACTGAGCTTGGAAGTGTGAATAAAATTTTAAAGTGCATGTTTTGCAAAAGATATAAAATATTGGTGACAATTATCTTCTGAAATGTGTGAGAGATTAAAATTGGGTGGCGGTTGGTAAAAATATGTCTATTTTATTCAGTGCAAAACTGGGCGGGAGTACAGGAAGCTTCAAATTTAAAGACAAAATTCACATGGCGACCTATATTTTTTTTCAGTATATTGTTTTCATGAGATGATAAACTAAATGGATAGATGGGTGTTTTTGCCCAAATCAGCTTGATAAGAAGATAGGGAGAGGAGGGAAGATTGGTACCGTCGTTAATGGAAAAAACAACACTGTATTGTAACCTAAAGCAGTATTTCTTGTGATTTCTGTCGAGTGAAATTTTAAAAATTAGTTTTGGATGTTGGGTCGGTTTATTGCCATTTCATCAATTCCCATTTCATCAACTGCCTCTAAAATTATATTTTCCCATTTCATCAATTCCCACTTCATCAGCAGAATGAAAATATGTTTTAATCTTATGTAAATGCATTTTTACCAATTATAAAAAATATTAAATTAAACAGAAATTAAACAGAAATATATTATATTAAGAAATATATATTTGACACATTAAATAATTTTTTTTTATTTCTAGTGTTTTTCGAATGTTGTTTGTTTTTTTCTGCTTCATCAACTGAATGAAAATAAGTATTAAGCTTTGAATATTGTTTGTTATCTCAACTGTTTGATGTCTGTTGGTGGCTTATGTTTTTTTTTGTGTGCATTTTTACTTTCAACTGAGAGAAGTGTTTAGTTATGTACTCACTTTATCGAGAATGGCACAAGAAATATCCTAAGTTACCTACTGATAGAGATGAAATAAATTTTGCTGGCACCTGGTGCCAAACTCAAAATGGTGATGTTTTCCTTTTGGGCAAGAGTGATGTCAACAAGATTTTAATTTTTGATGCAAATGAATAAAAATATAAATTGCTTTAGAATGCCTGTTGTACTTCTCAAGTAACTAGCCACTAGGCATTCTAAACTAATTTGTTACTTACAAGAGACAAATTAATTTAGAAACAAATTAGTTTAGAATGCCTATTCTCAAGTAATTTGTCTCTTTTGAGTAACAAATTAGTTTAGAAAGCCACGTGGCATTCTAAACTAATTTGTTACTTACAAGAGACAAATTAATTTACAAACAAATTAGTTTAGAATGCCTATTCTCAAGTAATTTGTCTCTTTTGAGCAACAGATTAGTTTAGAATGCCACTAGGCATTCTAAACTAATTTGTTACTCAACAGAGACAAATTAATTTAGAAACAAATTAGTTTAGAATGCCTATTCTCACGTAATTATGTGTTGTAATCCAGTTGCTCTGAATAAAATATTTAAAGTGTGTTAGAGAGTTATTTTCTTTTCTGATCTCCCATTGTTCAACTCTTTACTTAACATAGCAGTCGAACACAGTCAAAAAAAATAAATTGTATAACCACTATCCAAACATTCGTCTGACAAATGTCTGGAAAGTGGTTATAAAATAAACCCTCAAAATTTTGATTTTTCATCAACTGGCTAAATGTATTTTTAAAATGTATAATATGTAATTATAAAACACACCTGAAAAAAAAATCTGTTGATGAAGTGGGAATTGATGAAATGGGAAAATATAATTTTAGAGGCAGTTGATGAAATGGGAATTGATGAAATGGGAAGACACCGTTGTGTCTACCGGTGTTATTACTTTGATGACTGAAGCCAAGTCGGTTTGTACTTGGATGGAAATTTTTGAGCAACGGTAATTTTGAAGATGTTGGATGCCCATTTTTCATGAAATAAAGCCTATTTTAAAGTACTCATATGCATAAAATACAGGCCAAATGAAGAGTGAATCTTAGGTGGAGAAAAGATGGTACAATTTGGTTATTTTGTTGTGTTTGTAGTTTATCAGAGGCATGCCAATATGAAATGGCAGTATTAATTGAGCTAAATGCTGTTGTCTGTGCAAAATAAGCAAGTTTTAACCACCCCCCTCCCCCCTGCCCAAACTTGGAATAGAGCACATTTCCAATCTGAAAAACATTCAGTCAAGTTTATTATTGATTTCCACTTGCTAACTAACCTCCATCCCCAAATATAGTTAGTAGAAGTATCATTTCTTCCTATTCCAGAATTTTACTCCATGAGAGCAATTTGGGTGTGGCACTACTTGATTTTTCTATGTTGAAATAACTATTTTCACTTATTTTTTAAACAGAACTGTAGCTACATTATTACCCTTGATTGCTGGACACTCTGGTCAACTTTCTAATCTTATTTTAGAGAAAAGCTCTGCTTTGAAGTGTTTTTTGTCCCCAAGAGTGCAAAAACACAAAATCAATACACTGTATGCAACTGCTCCTCTCATACTGACAGCATTCTCTGGGCTTAACATTTGTATTCTCACAATCAAACTTGAGATCTAAGGGGTTAATCTGTAATAGTTTGGTCCAATATATGTGCTTTGTTATTCACAAAGTGAGGCCTTCACAAGAATGTAGATATCTGTCTCATAAATGGCATTTTATGTGCTTCCGCTCTCCTTGGTGTTTCATTTGTCATTTTTCTTACCAACTACTACTACAGCCACCTTAAAAACTTGCATCCTGACTGTATAGAAGGTAATCTGCTATCCTTTGTTATAGACAAATAAAGAGAGATACCTAGTAGTTTAAAAGACTGTTGCATTTGGGAGATTTCCATTAAAATGAATTGTTGGACATGGCTGGAATGAGCTACTACTATGCTGATCCCATCCAGGTGCAGAAACTTTTTTTTTTGATAATGTCAAACAAGTGGAGATAGAGTGGATTTGGCATGCTGCTAAATGTACATTGCTGGCTTGATACTTGGAAATGTGGGTCAAATGAAGAAAAGTTGTGATATTGAACAGAATTGAGATAGTCCGTACTGAATTGTGGTTTTATTTCGGAAAATTCTCTTTTCACCCCCCCCCCCCCCCCCCCCACAAGTTCAATCTATCCTGATCCATTTCATTTGGAAATATAACTCCCATGAGTACCACTGGATGCCTCATATGGTTAGTACTTACACATTTTTTATTATAAGATTCAGACTCAGCCCAAGTGCAGAGAGCACACCAGTTCTTAATCTGGTCTCAGGACAAAACCATGGAAAATTTCCACTTTCATCTCATTTTGGCAGTGTCTGTATCACTCAAATGTATGATTTATTAATTTTCCAAGTATCTTGTTAACTCTGTGCACTGTATATGTGGGAAACAGTTGGGGATTCTGACACTAGAACTGAAGTGTGTCGACTCAAAAGGGTTGGATGTGGGCTTTTCTGCTAAACTGGTTGCAGGGGTAGGGGTCAAATGGCCAGCACTGCTTGTTCATTTGTTTCTTTCTTCATTCAGGTCATATGATAATCTCATGTTAGAGTGTGTTTTGTCAAATAGCATACTTCTACTGTAAAAAGTACTTTATCCAAACACCTTTATCAAACAAAAGTACATTTTTTTTCATTTATATTTTGAGAATAATGGAAGGGTTAATGTTTTTGGCTTTCATTACTTTGAGAATAACTTTTTGACTTTGATAGTTTATACAGCTATTCTGTTGGTATACTAATGCAAAATGATGACAGTTTGAGGACAACAAATTCATTAAACTTGTTGTTTGGAATCAGTTTAAAAGGCAAAATGTAAAAAGTGACACATGATTTTTTTTTTCTCTCAACCAAACGGGGTGGGTTAATTGTAATGCTGATAGATTAGGCAAAGAGCATTGAAATTTGAAAAAAAGATATTTAATATATTAGACAGTATTTTTTCTTTAATTTAAACACATAATTACATTATATTTTTATCGACTTTGCAAAAAGTTTAGGTTACAATACAGAGTTTTCGTGCAAACAGCGCCTCTTTAATGAAGGATAAAAGTTACTGGAATTATCTGATTGGTGGAAAATGAACTGAGCTTGGAAGTGTAAATAAAATTTTAAAATGCATGTTTTGGAAAAGATATAAAATATTGGTGACTATTGTCTTCTGAAATGTGTGAGAGAAGATTAAAATTGGGTGGCGGTGGGTAAAAATATGTCTATTTCATTCAGTGCGAAACTGGACGGGAGTACAGGAAGCTCCAAATTTAAAGGCAAAATTCACATGGCGACCTATATGTTTTTTCAGTATATTGTTTTCATTAGATGATAAACTAAATGGATAGATGGTTGTTTTTGCCCAAATCAGCTTGATGAGATGGGGGGAGGAGGAAAGATTAGTACTGTCGTCAAAGGAAAAAAAACCCTGCTGTATTGTTACCTTTATCGGTAACTGCGAACATCCAAGTAAGTGAACACTGACTAAAGTTGCGAGTACTCCATGAATGTACACTAATTATAGGAATAATCATCAAAAAATTATTAATAAAGCACCGGTTCTTCATCAATTAAAATTTTGCTGCTGACAATTTTTATTACCTGTAAACTAGGGCTGCAACGATATGCTTCCCTGACGATATGTATCACGATTCTATCTGCACGATACGATATGCATCATGATACATAGATATTATCATAACAGTGTGTTGATCCGTGTCGTGGTATCACGTCGAGTTGAGGTGGCCAGATTTTCGGATCACACGAGCTGCCGCAGGCAGCGAGTGTGATCCGAAAATCTGACCACCTCAACGAGACGTGATGCGACGACACGGATCAACACACTGTTATGATGATATGTTTATCATATGACATTATTTCGATGTCAAATTCACCCAAATTTGCCACTTTGATTAATATGCGGTGAAAAGCCGGTTACAAAATAGCAGACGAAACAACAACGACTTCCCTAGTGACGAAAACTATTCACGGAAACTCTCGGATATTTCCGTGGGAGTGTGATATGGATTTTTGATTTCCGTAAGAGTGTGATATGGACTTCTGATCCGGAAAAATCTCACCCGGTGTGATACAACAGTTTG
Source organism: Pictodentalium vernedei (assembly GCA_031216915.1). NCBI lineage: Eukaryota > Metazoa > Mollusca > Scaphopoda > Dentaliida > Dentaliidae > Pictodentalium > Pictodentalium vernedei. Next base: position 47,889,026 of record CM062288.1, on the reverse strand, counting down.
GAAAACATCGTCAAACAGTAGTGATATTTAGGGTAAAAATGTCATAGTCATATGATAAATACAGATTATCCCCACAGTATGTGTCTCCGGGAATTCAGATCAAGTCGAGTTGTAGAACAGAACAGTATTTCGACGAGCCCGTTAGGGCGAGCCGAAATGCGATTCTGTGCCTACAACGAGACTTGATCTGAATTCCCGGAGACACACACTGTGGTGATGATAAATTTATCTCACAATATTCACCACAAAATGTGTTATAAAACTATTTTAACAGGAACTTTTTCATTTGCCTTATCGACGGAAAGACGCAAATTGAAAAAATAGAATAGCGTTCATGGAACTCCATATTGAGGTCAGTGATGACGTTACACTTCAGAGAAAATTTCGTCACTGGTGTTCACTTTACTGAATACTGTCTTGCGAAGTGGAGCAACTATGTGTTTCGTCAACGTCAATTTGGTTGTTACTTTTGCAATAATTACTGGTGAATTAAATATCCCTCTTGGTGTAAAGGTTTATTATATTTTAAAATATGCCGTTCATCGTTTATTGAGGTGGAGTTTTCCACATTTCATAGCGAAAGCTAATCCTTTAACTTCAAGAGAGAAGCCTCGACTCGAGCGTTCAGGGAAATCACAATAGTAGGCTACAAACCAAGCCAAGATACCGAAAGTGCGCATAATTTAACTATTCGTTGAGTTAACTTCCCCAGTGACATTTTAGCATAATAAATACGTTACAGGGCATTTAGTTGGCAGATACAGTGTCATATACGGCTCGGAGAAAACAATATTAGGTTTGCTCCGCCTCACCTAATATTGTTTTCTCTGAAGGGAAAAAACGCGAAGCGATCGGAAAATGATATTAATGCCGTTGTTTTGGTAACAGCGGCATCACGCGCTTGTATCAGGGGCCCTTGATACGGATTCGGAACAAGGGCCCAGATACATTAAACTTTAGTTGCGTAACAGTGCAAAAACGTCCCGATTGTGAGATAAACATGATGTCTCATACCATGCAAGTACCATTTTCAGAAGCTTCCTTTTATTACAAATTTTTGAATGCACTCTTTAGGCAATATGTAATATGCACACCGATAACCTACATGTAAATAACTTAAGAGTCCCAAACTGTCGACACATTGAGGACTTATTTTGTATAATAGTGTGTCCATTATGTTTCTCTTGACTGATGAACAATACTTGAACCGTGCCATATTTGTCTTCTAAAGTTAACCACAACCCAGCTTGATAACCACAATAATATCAGATTAGCACATAGGGTTAGGGATACCCACTATCACATTCACAATTAGCCACCTTTTTTAACCTGGAAATTCGTCCATCTACAGAAATAGACTAATGGGGTACGTAGCTGAGTCAAAGTTGCAGTTCTACTTGCCAGTGGCGGATACAGGAATTCTCAAAGGGGGGGGGGGGGGGGGGGGGCGAATCCTGCAGAGGCCGAAGGCATCTGCAGCGAGTGCCGAAGGCACGAGCTTTTGTAGGGGGTCGGGGGGGGGGGGTCTCCCCCAGACATTTTTTGGAAATGAGCGTCCAAATGGGGCATTCTGGTGGCTTCTGGGGTGGAAATCCTCTTGAATTTTGAACGGCTAATTAACACTTTTTAACAGCATGTTTCAGAATTTCAAATTCTGTCATACGTTCAAGACAGAATTAGAAAATTTGAAATATGCTCTTCAGATCCGTTTACCATAATATTGTATTTTGGACACACTGTTTACAGTCATAACCGACTTAACCCCAGGAGAACATTGCGATCTGCCAGCGTTTGAAAGTTTTCAGCAGTCAGCCCTCTAGGCTTAGGTACCCCATGACTATGTCAATTAAGATCCTGACCCATAATTGGCATAGCCATGGGGTACCCGAGGCTAGGGGTATGTAACACCACAAAATCATGCTGTGTCGGTGACGCTATAAATGGAGGCGACCAGTAGATATATTTTGCATAATTTCAATGGTATATTTGTTTTCCATAGCGAATGGTGATGGAGGAAATAAAAGTCGTTTATGTTTTTACTTCAATTCATGTATTGTCCCCAAATGAAAATCCTGGCTACGCCCTACATGCGAGACAAACACGAGCTAAAGGGGGGGGGGGGGGACCGCCCCCCCCCGCCCCGCCCCCTCTGTATCCGCCATTGCTACTTGCTACTCAGGAGTATCCATGCAAGTCGATCTTTCTATCAAAGATTAATGCGCAGAGCATATAGTCAGTGTTGGAGTTAAATGTATTACGGGAGTGACAGGTAGACAGCCAATCTGGCTATGTCATCTCCCAACGGTATAGACTTCATATCATTTTCTGTTTGTATCTTATAGTCCAATATGTAATTGTCTGTAAACTATACCGTTAAATAAAAAAAAAATATCTATGTAACTTCTGAAAGTGATGACCATTGGCATTCCTTCATTTCAGGTTTTGATCTTAGGACCTGTTTTCCTCTCAAAAAGTATGTTAAAACAATTTAATCCCTTATATCTTGTTTGACAGAGCTCTGTGAGCTCTGTCAAACCAGATATAATGGATTAATCAAACAAACAGCAAATTAGAGGGAATTCGCAAACCTTTGGTTAACTGAATAATCCTGTGCTAATGGCATATTTAGCACTGTCCATGCTGGTATGCAAAACACCAGCATTTCACTGCAGCAGCTTTCAAAATCTTCGAAACTTATATTTGTATTTATTGTATCACGATACACAGTGAACAACGATACGTATTGAATCGTGAGCAGTGTATCGCGGTTCGGGCGTATCACGATTAATCGTTGCAGCCCAACTGTAAACGCATGGGTGGACATCACTGCCCATGTGTGAATTACAACCAGTCCACAGCAACTGTACTGTACCCTGCTGTGGAACCGGGTAACCGAAGAAATAGTTCTTACCACGAATAATTAGAGATTGGAATGAAATAGGGCTATGTTGACCAACGGCTTGGCGGAAGTTAACCCTTTACCCAACGTAACGGCAAAAACCGACCAGTGCTATTCACAAAAATCGCTTATTAATTTTCATTATTTTTTCATTTTTTGTCTCAAAAACATAGGTTATGACCCCTCATTGGAACGAGTTCGACGAGCTCGTTCCAATGAGGGGTCATAACCTATGTTTTTGAGACAAAAAATGAAAAACATTAGTTATTCAAGAATTTTGTTTGCAAGCGTCGTCAGCTTTTCAGGTTAGGTAAAGGGTTAAAGTGAGCAGCACCGATGATATGAAGGATTTGCCAAACTTGATGTCGTACCTGTTTTGCATTCATGATACGGCGATAGATGCTGATGTGACATTAAACACCAAAAAATAATTAAATATTAAAACAAACACTGATTCATACAGATGTCGGGAGCAGGGAAACATTATCTTCACAGTATCAAAATCTGCTAAGTACAGTGCGCGGAGAGTGTATTATCACTAAATCACCCGCAGAGTGGAGATTCCACCCAAGCAATAATTTCAAATTTGTTGCAAAGCATAACAAACACAAGCAAAGTTTCAACCAATGGACCTCCGGGTTAAACCCGGAGGTCCATTGGCTGAAACAGTGCTTGTGTTTTTTGTCCATATGTACAAAATTTGAAAGTTAAAGTTTGGGTGATAACTCCACTCCGCGGGTGGTTTAGTTACAATCCACACTCCACGTACTGTATGATCCACACAAAAGTTTGTACATATCAAACCATGATACAAAATACGTTGTTATATTTTCGCCTCTCTAATCATTGTGTTGGGAGCGCGGTGGCTCAGTAGGTAGAGGTGCAGGCTGCAAGCCGAGAGGTCCTCGGTTCGAATCCCACCTGCGGCAACCGCGTTGTGTCCTTGGGCAAGACACTTCATCTCCATTGCCCGCGTGGGGGCATGGTGGCGTTGTGTACTAAGGCGTACTGCACGTCGATGGTGCACTTGTCTTCAACCAATGCTAACCCTGCTTGTGTGGAGTTAGTATGTTGGGGAGCTGACAGTTGCTCGCCGTTGCTCCGTGGTTCTCTCCGGGTACTTCCTCCACCCGTAAAACTGTCACGGTCATGATTAGCCATTGTGCATAAATATGTGACCTTAAACACCAATAAATAAATAAATAAATCATTGTGTTGAGCTAAATATCCACGTCACTTTGTTTTATCAATGTGGTAGTGACGTGTGCCCATTGTTAGTTTGAAATTTGATATGAAAATTATGACCATCGAAAATGATTTTATGATCTAAAAACCGTCAGAACTCCGACACTAAAGTACTGGGTAGCCTATTTATGATGACGTCAATTATTGCAGATACGGTCAAATGGCAATATGTCGGTTAACAAAGCGTATTTGTGTAGTAAAAATGAATGCATTTACTTGTAAACGGATTTCCACCCAGTGATAAGTGGATTAAGTTTGTTTTGTTTTTGTTCTTTTCTGGAATATTGGTGAAGTTACCCCCATCCACATCATCAAAAAAGTACGTTTATCCGGTGCACCGGTAATGCAGAATAATTTTGTGACGGTTGTTGTGGTACAATACTCAAATAATCAATAAAGAAAATAACAAATAATTAAATAGCCTGAGCTTGGAAAAAACATGTGTATGTCGTAAAAAGCAATTTACACTTCTGTACGGTACAGTTGCACTAAAAAGGTGTAAAAATATAGAATATACCCATAGTAGCTTGGTGCCTTTGGCGCGCGGTTAACACCACTTCACCACTCGTGGTGAACATTTGGTACACCAAGCTACTATGGGTATATTATATTTATATCATGATCGTCAGATTATTAAGAGTCGCTGTTATTTTTTCTCGATTTTTCAGAGCAGAAGACGACGAACATACGTGCGAATCGGTTTTTGTTTACATGAGCATCGGTGGGCGGTACTTCCGCTGTCAGTGTTATCGCCGAAACGAAATGGAAAAAGAAACAGGGCCTTTAACATTTTAATAACATACTAACATACTAGTTCGTGTTATGGATGCTTTATTAACACGAGACAACGCATGTCTGTTAATTTTTGGTGTCTTATGGGATAAACGCATTTAAAAACGAAATAAATAATTGCCACTTTCATCTCACTTGACGTGCGATAATTTAAACAAGTTTGCATTCAGGTCGACGTCACCAAAGGTCAACTTAGATGTAATTCCACTGTAGGTGTAAATTTTAACTATTGAAATCCTATTGCTGGCGTGTTTACCACGGTTGGCGTGTAAAGCTAAAATGTATGTCATAGGCTTTTTATATACAGTACGTGGAGAGTGTATTATCACTAAATCACCCGCAGAGTGGAGATTCCACCCAAGCAATAATTGCAAATCTGTTGCAAAGCATAACAAGCACAAGCAAAGTTTCAGCCAATAGACCTCCGGGTTAAACCCGGAGGTCCATTGGCTGAAACGTTGCTTGTGTTTTTTGTCGATATGTACAAAATTTGAAAGTTATAGTTTGGGTGATAACTCCACTCCGCGGGTGAGTTGGTTACAATCCACTCTCCACATACTGTATAGTAGAAAAGGTAATCATGGTACAAAAGATGTTTTATGAGACCGCAAATTGTGATCACTACATGAAATTAATTTACACGAACATGGCGAGGTTCATTCCCACTAGACCAATTCCCAAAAGACCAATTCCCCTGAGACCAACTCTTGCGTTCTACTTTTAAAATAATTCTATATCAATAATTGATATATTTATAAATATTTATAAATGTATTTAATGTTTTATTGATATTCAAGTCTGAAAATAAGCAGTGTGTCATTTGCAGAATGAGGTTCCCGGGGGGGGGGGGGGGGATTTGCTGATGCTATCCCATACACTGGGTCAGTTTATCCTCTGGGTACCTCTTTCTGTTTATGTTTGAGACCTTAATTCATATTGAGGTTCACAGAGGGTGAATTTGGTGATGCTACCCTGCTGTGCTGGGTAGCATCACCAAATTCACCCGCTGGGGACCTCATTATTTCAGATGATAGACTGCTTTTTTCTGGCTTGTTGATAATTTATAAACTGAAATGTTATAAACCTATATTTTTTGTATGTTGTGCGTATAAATATTTTTTTTATCAAATAAAGTGCTTATCAGTAAATAAATGTTTCTTAATTATCCTTAATCAACCCTTAATAACAGTATGTAGTTGATCTAAGGGGAATTGGTCTAAAGGGAATTGGCCTAAACGGTATTGGTCTAAAGGGAATTGGTCTAGTGGGAAGACACCCATGGCGATGACACATCATATATCCAGTCAGTACCCCCCCCCCCCCCCCCCCCCACACATGTCCAGTCCCATGCTACTCCCATTGATACTCGGTATTTTATTAATGCGTTGTCCCTCTCACAGTGCCGCAACAGTATTTAAGTGAAGGGCACTTCACGCTTTCATTTTTCTAGAATCAGTTCATATATAGAAAATTCCCGATTTCTCATCATCATCATAATAATAATAATATGGTGTAGAGCCGAGTATCCACATAAGTGCTCACAGGCTTCACACAAAACTAAAGGTGCATTTTATATAATACAAGCAGGTCAGCAATAAGCCAATTTATACAGGTGTGTTTTTAAGTGTCTCTTAAATGACTCGAGTGACTGTGTTTTTTTTATGTCGTCAGGTAACGCATTTCACAAATGTGGTGACTTAATGCAGAAGGCCCGATCGCCAGCTGTGACCAGCTTTCCTGCATTCTGAACAAGATTGCACGAAGTAGCTGATCGCAAAGAACGAGCAGCTTCATACTTCTTTACTAGATTGCAAAGATAAGGAGGCGCAAGATAGATGACAGCTTTGTAGGTAAACAATAATACTTTGAAACTAATTCATTCACTAATGGTAACCAATGCAGTTTTTGTAAGATAGGGGAAGCCGAAGAGGATTTTTTACTCTTGGTCACAAGTTTAGCCGCACAATTCTGAACATTCTGCAGCTTGTTAACTAGGGACTGTTTGCAGCCACATAGGAGAGAATTACAATAATCCAATCTACTCTTTACAAATGCATGAATTAATTGCATTGCCATTCCCTCATCTATCACACCACGCATTCTACCGATATTTCGGAGGTGATGAAAAGCTGTTCTGGAGACTTGCAATACATACTTGTCCGCAGAAAGGTTTTCATCCATGAAATATCCAAGATTACGAACCATTGCCGATGGAAAAATGGCACTGCCATCAAAATTCAAACTGATTCGAGACATTTTCATTGAGAAACTTAATAATTCCAACTTAAAAATGAAAATACAAACTTTTATTGCATTTGGTAATCGGAATCGATCAGAACAACTCCATCAGTGAATCAATAAATGAAATGAATTCATCCTATATTATAGGAATTTTTGCTTTGAAAAAAAAAAAGCCTTCGATCGATATCTCTCGAAATTAATTTATCTTGAAACCTCCGAATGAATATTGTGAGTACTTGGCGTTACACATTGCATGTACAGTACGTCCGCCGTGGACTGGTAACTTTCCACGGGTGGGAAAAATTTCCACGAACGCAATTATATTAGATTAACCCTTCACCCAACGTAACGACCAAAACCGGCCAGCGCTATTCTCAAAAATCGCCAATTAATTTTCATTATTTTTTTCATTTTTTGTCTCAAAAACATAGGTTATGACCCCTCATTGGAACGAGCTCGTCGAGCTCGTTCCAATGAGGGGTCATAACCTATGTTTTCGAGAAAAAAATGAAAAAAATAGTTATTCAAGAATTCTTTTTGCAAGTGTCGTCTGCTTTTCAGGTTAGGTAAAGGGTTAAACTACAAATTGTAGAGATACTCATACTCATCAAAAATTTTATTAATGAAGCACCGGGTAAAACCGTTATTCATCTCAGTTCTCCATTCGACATTCGTTATCAGCCGATGAAATCGTTTTTTTTATACCATGATTACCTATTCTGCTATATATGAAAAGCCGATGACATAAATTTCAGCTTTACACACCAACCGCGATGAACACGCCAGCAATGGGATTTTAATAGTAAAAATTTACACCTACAGTAGAACTACATCCCCACTGACGTTTGCTGACGTCGACCAGAATGCGAACTTGTCTAAATTTATCGCACGCCGCCTCGCGAAGAGTGAAATGGAAGTGACAATAATTTATAACGTTTTTAAATGGGTTTACCTCATAAGACGTCAAAAATTAACAAACATTCATTATCTCATGTTAATAAAGCATGCATAACTCGAAATTGTATGTTATTATGTTATTAAAACGAAAACTGTTCAGTTTCTTTTTTTCATTTCGTTACGGCGATAAAATTGACAGCGGAAGTACCGCCCACCGATGCTTGTGTAAACAAAAACAGATTCGCTCGTATGTATGTCTGCTGTTCAGTAAAATCGAGAAAAAATAATAGCGACTTTTAATAATCTGACGATCATGGTATAAATAAAATATACCCGAAGTAGCTTGGTGTACAAAATGTTTACCACTCGTGGCGAAGTGGTGTTAACCGCGCGCCGAAGGCTCGCGGTTAACACCACTTTACCACTCGTGTTGAACATTTGGTACACCAAGCTACTATGGGTATATTCTATATATAACGAATGTCGAATAAAAACTGGGGATAAGTAATGGGAGTCACATCCCTCAAAAGAAGACATTTTGTAGCATTTTGAGAACATCTCGACTATTCGAAACTTTCCTAATCTGTACGATTGAAATCGAATCGAATCATCCGGGCATTTTCGAAACGAATCGAATTTTTAATCAGCTTGACGTTGAAATCATTAAATCCTAGATCGGTATAGGGACTAGTAAACGCCCAACAAATCAAACCTAAATCGGTATAGGGACAAGTAAACACCCCCAAATCAAACCTAAATATCGGTATACGGACTGGTAAACGGCCTCAAATCAATCCTAAATCGGTATAGAGAGTAGTAAACTCCCTCAAATCAAAGCAAAATCTTTATAGGGACTAGTAAACACCCCCAAATCGAACCTACATCGGTATAAGGACTAGTAAACTCCCTCAAATCAATCCTAAATCGGTATAGGGACTAGTAAACACCCTCAAATCAATCCTAAACCGGTGAGGGACTAGTAAACTCCCTCAAATCAATTCTAAATCGGTATAGGGACTAGTAAACACCCTCAAATCAATCCTAAATCAGTATAGGGACTAGTAAACACCCTCAAATCAATCCTAAATCAGTATAGGGACTAGTAAACTCCCCCCAAATCAATCCTAAATCGGTAAGGGACTAGTAAACTCCCTCAAATCAATTCTAAATCGGTATAGGGACTAGTAAACACCCTCAAATCAATCCTAAATCAGTATAGGGACTAGTAAACTCCCCCAAATCAATCCTAAATCGGTAAGGGACTAGTAAACTCCCTCAAATCGAACCTAAATCGGTATAGGGACTAGTAAACACCCTCAAATCAATCCTAAATCAGTATAGGGACTAGTAAACTCCCTCAAATCAATCCTAAATCTGTATAGGGACTAGTAAACACCCTCAAATCAATCCTAAATCAGTATAGGGACTAGTAAACTCCCTCAAATCAATCCTAAATCGGTAAGGGACTAGTAAACACCCCCAAATCGAACCTAAATCGGTATAGGGACTAGTAAACTCCCTCAAATCAATCCTAAATCGGTATAGGGACTAGTAAACTCCCTCAAATCAATCCTAAATCGGTATAGGGACTAGTAAACTCCCTCAAATCAATCCTAAATCGGTATAGGGACTAGTAAACTCCCTCAAATCAATCCTAAATCGGTATAGGGACTAGTAAACACCCTCACATCAATCCTAAATCGGTATAGGGACTAGTAAACTCCCTCAAATCAATCCTAAATCGGTATAGGGACTAGTAAACTCCCTCAAATCAATCCTAAATCGGTATAGGGACTAGTAAACTCCCTCAAATCAATCCTAAATCGGTATAGGGACTAGTAAACTCCCTCAAATCAATCCTAAATCGGTATAGGGACTAGTAAACTCCCCCAAATCAATCCTAAATCGGTATAGGGACTAGTAAACTCCCTCAAATCAATCCTAAATCGGTATAGGGACTAGTAAACTCCCCCAAATCAATCCTAAATCAGTATAGGGACTAGTAAACTCCCTCAAATCAATCCTAAATCGGTATAGGGACTAGTAAACACCCTCAAATCAAACCTAAATCAGTATAGGGACTAGTAAACTCCCTCAAATCAATCCTAAATCGGTATAGGGACTAGTAAAAGCCCTCAACCCAATCACTAATCTGTATAGGGACTAGTAAACTCCCTCAAATCAATCCATCCTAAATCGGTAAGGGACTAGTAAACTCCCTCAAATCAATCCTAAATCGGTATAGGGACTAGTAAACTCCCTCAAATCAATCCTAAATCGGTATAGGGACTAGTAAACACCCTCAAATCAATCCTAAATCGGTACAGGGACTAGTAAACTCCCTCAAATCAATCCTAAATCGGTAAGGGACTAGTAAACTCCCTCAAATCAATCCTAAATCGGTATAGGGACTAGTAAACTCCCTCAAATCAATCCTAAATCGGTAAGGGACTAGTAAACTCCCTCAAATCAATCCTAAATCGGTACAGGGACTAGTAAACACCCTCAAATCAATCCTAAATTGGTATAGGGACTAGTAAACACCATCAAATCAAACCTAAATCGGTAAGGGACTAGTAAACTCCCTCAAATCAATCCTAAATCTGTATAGGGACTAGTAAACTCCCTCAAATCAAACCTAAATCGGTAAGGGACTAGTAAACTCCCTCAAATCAATTCTAAATCTGTATAGGGACTAGTAAACTCCCTCAAATCAATCCTAAATCGGTAAGGGACTAGTAAACTCCCTCAAATCAATCCTAAATCGGTATAGGGACTAGTAAACTTCCTCAAATCAGTCCTAAATCGGTATAGGGACTAGTAAACACCCTCAAATCAATCCTAAATCGGTACAGGGACTAGTAAACTCCCTCAAATCAATCATAAATCGGTAAGGGACTAGTAAACTCCCTCAAATCAATCCTAAATCGGTATAGGGACTAGTAAACTCCCTCAAATCAATCCTAAATCAGTGAGGGACTAGTAAACTCCCTCAAATCAATCCTAAATCGGTATAGGGGCTAGTAAACTCCCTCAAATCAATCCTAAATCGGTATAGGGACTAGTAAACTCCCTCAAAACAATCCTAAATCGGTATAGGGACTAGTAAACTCCCTCAAATCAAACCTAAATCGGTATAGGGACTAGTAAACTCCCTCAAATCAATCCTAAATCGGTAAGGGACTAATAAACACTCCCAAATCAAACCTAAATCGGTATAGGGACTAGTAAACACCCTCAAATCAATCCTAAATCGGTATAGGGACTAGCAAACACCCCCCAAATCAATCCTAAATCGGTGAGGGACTAGTAAACTCCCTCAAATCAACCCTAAATCGGTACAGGGACTAGTAAACACCCTCAAATCAATCCTAAATCGGTATAGGGACTAGTAAACTCTCTCAAATCAATCCTAAATCGGTATAGGGACTAGTAAACTCCCTCAAATCAATCCTAAATCGGTACAGGGACTAGTAAACTCCCTCAAATCAATCCTAAATTGGTAAGGGACTAGTAAACTCCCTCAAATCAGTCCTAAATCGGTATAGGGACTAGTAAACTCCCTCAAATCAATCCTGAATCGGTGAGGTCCTAGTAAACTCCCTCAAATCAATCCTAAATCGGTATAGGGACTAGTAAACACCCTCAAATCAATCCCAAATTGGTATAGGGGACTAGTAAACACCCTGAAATCAAACCTAAATCGGTAAGGGACTAGTAAACTCCCTCAAATCAATCCTAAATCTGTAGAGGGACTAGTAAACTCCCTCAAATCAATCCTAAATCGTGGTGAGGGACTAGTAAACTCCCTCAAATCAATCCTAAATCGGTACAGGGACTAGTAAACACCCTCAAATCAATCCTAAATCGGTATAGGCGACTAGTAAACTCCCTCAAATCAAACCTAAATCGGTACAGGGACTAGTAAACTCCTCAAATCAATCCTAAATCGGTAAGGGACTAATAAACACTCCCAAATCAAACCTAAATCGGTATAGGGACTAGTAAACTCCCTCAAATCAATCCTAAATCGGTACAGGGACTAGTAAACACCCTCAAATCAATCCTTAATTGGTATAGGGACTAGTAAACACCCTCAAATCAAACCTAAATCGGTACAGGGACTAGTAAACTCCCTCAAATCAAACCTAAATCGGTATAGGGACTAGTAAACTCCCTCAAATCAATCCTAAATCGGTAAGGGACTAGTAAACTCCCTCAAATCAATCCTAAATCGGTATAGGGACTAGTAAACTCCCTCAAATCAATCCTAAACCGGTGAGGGACTAGTAAACTCCCTCAAATCAATCCTAAATCGGTACAGGGACTAGTAAACACCCTCAAATCAATTCTAATTTGGTATAGGGACTAGTAAACACCCTCAAATCAAACCTAAATCGGTATAGGGACTAGTAAACTCCCTCAAATCAATCCTAAATCGGTATAAGGGACTAGTAAACTCCCTCAAATCAATCCTAAATCGGTATAGGGAGTAGTAAACTCCCTCAAATCAATCCTAAATCAGTATAGGGACTAGTAAACTCCTCAAAATCAATCCTAAATCGGTATAGGGAGTAGTAAAACTCCCTCAAATCAATCCTAAATCAGTATAGGGACTAGTAAACGCCCTCAAATCAATCCTAAAATCGGTAAAGGACTAGTAAACTCCCTCAAATCAAACCTAAATCCGTATAGGGACTAGTAAACTCCCTCAAATCAATCCTAAATCGGTATAGGGACTAGTAAACTCCCTCAAATCAATCCTAAATCAGTATAGGGACTAGTAAACTCCCTCAAATCAATCCTAAATCGGTATAGGGACTAGTAAACTCCCTCAAATCAATCCTAAATCGGTACAGGGGACTAATAAACACTCCCAAATCAAACCTAAATCGGTATAGGGACTAGTAAACTCCCTCAAATCGAACCTAAATCGGTATAGGGACTAGTAAACTCCCTCAAATCAATCCTAAATCGGTACAGGGACTAGTAAAAGCCCTCAACCCAATCACTAATCTGTATAGGGACTAGTAAACTCCCCCCAAATCAATCCTAAATCGGTAAGGGACTAGTAAACTCCCTAAAATCAATTCTAAATCGGTATAGGGACTAGTAAACACCCTCAAATCAAACCTAAATCAGTATAGGGACTAGTAAACTCCCTCAAATCAATCCTAAATCGGTATAGGGACTAGTAAAACTCCCTCAAATCAAACCTAAATCGGTAAGGGGACTAGTAAACTCCCTCAAATCAATCCTAAATCTGTATAGGGACTAGTAAACTCCCTCAAATCAAACCTAAATCGGTAAGGGACTAGTAAACTCCCTCAAATCAACCCTAAATCTGTATAGGGACTAGTAAACTCCCTCAAATCAATCCTAAATCGGTAAGGGACTAGTAAACTCCCTCAAATCAATCCTAAATCGGTATAGGGACTAGTAAACTCCCTCAAAATCAGTCCTAAATCGGTATAGGGACTAGTAAACACCCTCAAATCAATCCTAAATCGGTACAGGGACTAGTAAACTCCCTCAAATCAATCCTAAATCGGTAAGGGACTAGTAAACTCCCTCAAATCAATCCTAAATCGGTATAGGGACTAGTAAACTCCCTCAAATCAATCCTAAATCAGTGAGGGACTAGTAAACTCCCTCAAATCAATCCTAAATCGGTATAGGGACTAGTAAACTCCCTCAAATCAATCCTAAATCGGTGAGGGACTAGTAAACTCCCTCAAATCAATCCTAAATCTTTATAGGGACTAGTAAACTCCCTCAAAACAATCCTAAATCGGTATAGGGACTAGTAAACTCCCTCAAATCAAACCTAAATCGGTATAGGGACTAGTAAACTCCCTCAAATCAATCCTTAATCGGTAAGGGACTAATAAACACTCCCAAATCAACCTAAATCGGTATAGGGACTAGTAAACACCCCTCAAATCAATCCTAAATCGGTATAGGGACTAGTAAACACCCCCAAATCAATCCTAAATCGGTGAGGGGACTAGTAAACTCCCTCAAATCAACCCTAAATCGGTACAGGGACTAGTAAACACCCTCAAATCAATCTTAAATCGGTATAGGGACTAGTAAACTCTCTCAAATCAATCCTAAATCGGTTATGGGGACTAGTAAACTCCCTCAAATCAATCCTAAATCGGTACAGGGACTAGTAAACTCCCTGAAATCAATCCTAAATCGGTAAGGGACTAGTAAACTCCCTCAAATCAATCCTAAATCGGTATAGGGACTAGTAAACTCCCTCAAATCAATCCTGAATCGGTGAGGGACTAGTAAACTCTCCCTCAAATCAATCCTAAATCGGTATAGAGGACTAGTAAACTCCCTCAAATCAATCCTAAATCGGTGAGGGACTAGTAAACTCCCTCAAATCAATCCTAAATCTTTATAGGGACTAGTAAACTCCCTCAAAACAATCCTAAATCGGTATAGGGACTAGTAAACTCCCTCAAATCAAACCTAAATCGGTATAGGGACTAGTAAACTCCCTCAAATCAATCCTAAATCGGTAAGGGACTAATAAAACACTCCCAAATCAAACCTAAATCGGGTATAGGGACTAGTAAACACCCTCAAATCAATCCTAAATCGGTATAGGGACTAGTAAACACCCCCCAAATCAATCCCTAAATCGGTGAGGGACTAAGTAAACTCCCTCAAATCAACCCTAAATCGGTACAGGGGACTAGTAAACACCTCAAATCAATCTTAAATCGGTATAGGGACTAGTAAACTCTCTCAAATCAATCCTAAATCGGTATAGGGACTAGTAAACTCCCTCAAATCAATCCTAAATCGGTACAGGGACTAGTAAACTCCCTGAAATCAATCCTAAATCGGTAAGGGACTAGTAAACTCCCTCAAATCAATCCTAAATCGGTATAGGGACTAGTAAACTCCCTCAAATCAATCCTGAATCGGTGAGGGACTAGTAAACTCCCTCAAATCAATCCTAAATCGGTATAGGGACTAGTAAACACCCTCAAATCAATCCTAAATTGGTATAGGGGACTAGTAAACACCCTCAAATCAAACCTAAGTCGGTAAGGGACTAGTAAACTCCCTCAAATCAATCCTAAATATGTATAGGGACTAGTAAACTCCCTCAAATCAATCCTAAATCGGTGAGGGACTAGTAAACTCCCTCAAATCAATCCTAAATCGGTACAGGGACTAGTAAACACCCTCAAATCAATCCTAAATCGGTACAGGGACTAGTAAACACCCTCAAATCAAACCTAAATCGGTATAGGGACTAGTAAACTCCCTCAAATCAATCCTAAATCGGTACAGGTACTAGTAAACACCCCTCAAATCAATCCTTAATTGGTATAGGGACTAGTAAACACCCTCAACTCAAACCTAAATCGGTATAGGGACTAGTAAACTCCTCAAATCAAACCTAAATCGGTATAGGGACTAGTAAACTCCCTCAAATCAATCCTAAATCGGTAAGGGACTAGTAAACTCCCTCAAATCAATCCTAAATCAGTATAGGGACTAGTAAACTCCCTCAAATCAAACCTAAATCGGTATAGGGACTAGTAAACTCCCTCAAATCAATCCTAAATCGGTAAGGGACTAGTAAACTCCCTCAAATCAATCCTAAATCGGTATAGGGACTAGTAAACTCCCTCAAATCAATCCTAAATCGGTGAGGGACTAGTAAACTCCCTCAAATCAATCCTAAATCGGTACAGGGACTAGTAAACACCCTCAAATCAATTCTAATTTGGTATAGGGACTAGTAAACACCCTCAAATCAAACCTAAATCGGTATAGGGACTAGTAAACTCCCTCAAATCAATCCCAAATCGGTATAGGGACTAGTAAACTCCCTCAAATCAATCCTAAATCGGTATAGGGAGTAGTAAACTCCCTCAAATCAATCCTAAATCAGTATAGGGACTAGTAAACGCCCTCAAATCAATCCTGAATCGGTAAAGGACTAGTAAACTCCCTCAAATCAAACCTAAATCCGTATAGGGACTAGTAAACTCCTCAAATCAATCCTAAATCGGTACAGGGCCTAATAAACACTCCCAAATCAAACCTAAATCGGTATAGGGAACTAGTAAACTCCCTCAAATCGAACCTAAATCGGTATAGGGACTAGTAAACTCCTCAAATCAATCCTAAATCGGTACAGGGACTAGTAAAAGCCCTCAACCCAATCACTAATCTGTATAGGGACTAGTAAACTCCCCCCAAATCAATCCTAAATCGGTAAGGGACTAGTAAACTCCCTCAAATCAATTCTAAATCGGTATAGGGACTAGTAAACACCCTCAAATCAAACCTAAATCAGTATAGGGACTAGTAAACTCCCTCAAATCAATCCTAAATCGGTACAGGGACTAGTAAACTCCCTCAAATCAATCCTAAATCGGTATAGGGACTAGTAAACTCCCTCAAATCAATCCTAAATCGGTTATAGGAACTAGTAAACTCCCTCAAATCGATCGTAAATCGGTATAGGGGACTAGTAAACTCCCTCAAATCAATCCTAAATCGGTATAGGGACTAGTAAACTCCCTCAAATCGATCGTAAATCGGTATAGGGACTAGTAAAACTCCCTCAAAACAATCCTAAATCTGTAAAAGTTCTAGTAAACTCCCCTAAATCAAACCTAAATCGGTATAGGGACTATTAAACTCCCTCAAATCAATCCAAAATCGGTAAGGGACTAGTAAACTCCCTCAAATCAATCCTAAATCGGTAAGGGACTAGTAAACTCCCTCAAATCAAACCTAAATCGGTATTGAGACTAGTAAACTCCCTGAAATCGATCGTAAATCGGTATAGGGACTAGTAAACTCCCTCAAAACAATCCTTAATCAGTATAGAGACTAGTAAACTCTCTCAAATCAATCCTAAATCGGTATAGGGACTAGTAAACTCCCTCAAATCAAACCTAAATCGGTATAGGGACTAGTAAACTCCCTGAAATCGATCGTAAATCGGTTCAGGGACTAGTAAACACCCTCAAATGAAAGGAACACCTTCAAATGATCTCCATCCAGATACAGCAGTCAGCACCTGTAAACTGTTATTTTTCAAAGATGTAAAGTGTATGGAAATTTATCTCAGGGACGTAAGGAATATTGCGAACTGGAAGGGGCGGGAGTATGATCATACCAGGGATCCCACACACTGCTATATATGTATATCAGTGTGGGTTCATTAGTTGAATGGTAGGAATACAATACACACAGCTATGTCTGGGACCTACGCACCTCATAATGAAGAAAACTTCACATTTATTTTTGCTCCATATATTTTCCCCATCGGGTCGAAGCAATTAGTTAAATTTGGAGACAAAAATGTAGATTTGTCTCAACTTCAAAAGCTTAGTAAAGACTAATCTTTGGTTACATCCTTAGAGAGTATTTTTTTCATTTTTTTCCAAAAATTTCCACAAAACCATATCATGAGATGAGCTTATTCCAATCGGGAGTCACATGGTATAGTTTTGTGAACTTTTTTGAGAAATATTTTCTTCAACTGCTTAATTCATAAATTATACGGAAGCAGAGGCAGCGGAAGCTCGATAAAAGTGGAGGGGCACAAATTTCCAAGGCTACCAAATGAAGCTCGATAAAAGTGGAGGGGCACAAATTTCCAAGGCTACCTTTGTTCAGCCCAATGGAGAGAAAAGTTACAAACGTATATCAGTAAATGTAGCGTGACACACACAAGTGTCTCGTTTAGATGGGCATGTCGCAGTGTGGTCACTGTCCAGTCCATTTCTTCTACTTTAATCATCTTTCAACCCGAAGGCTAGCCTTCGGGTTGGAAGATGGTCTAAGTAGAGGAAACGGACCGAAGCAGGCACGTAGCTATGGGGGTGCACGGGGGGGGGGGGGGGCAACTGCCACCCCCCCACCCCCAAAACCCAGTCTTGCCCCCCCCCCCCAAAAAAAAATATTCTTTATGCAAGATTTTCAGGACCACTTATTCTAGTGAAGATTCTGTGAACAAACACTCATGGTAAATTTGCGGGACACATACATTATTCCTTCGGAAATGTGAGTCGAAATATACCGCAGGAGCCAGGAAATCGCGTCTGAGACATGCTAAAATCCTCGGGAGATGCCCTTCGGCATCTCGTCCTAGGCTCGCCCTCCCACAATTCTCCTTTGCCCCCCCCCCCAAAAATTCGGATCCTAGCTACGTGCCTGGAACGAAGCGACCAAAGTTGGGAGTCATTGGCCAAATATTGTTATTTTTTGCAAATAACATATTACAGGAATGTCTGTATATTGACACGTTTGCATGCGCCCACTTTAGCTCATTGTGTCACCATGCAACATGTCTGTGGAAAAAAGGAGAGGGGCACGTGTCCCCTGTGCCCCTTGGTTCCTCTTCACGGGAGGATGTAACCATTTATTAGGTAAAGGGTCAAAGACGTATATTGAGTAAGGTTTTCATATCGATGTTCAACGACCCGGAGAACACAGTAGAAAACTCTCACTCCACCATGTCGGAAAATTTTGGGATCCTTGCTTCGGGAATGTGTCAGTAACGGCATATGCTTCTGACTTCGGTGCCTCAAGCTCGAATGGTGACGACTTATGGTTGCATGTTGATATTAATGAAATTGGGTGAGCCAAATAAAGCAATGTTTTTGACTGTAAAAGATTGTGTGAAATGTCTCACCAAGCTTGAGGGGAGAAGTGAAACCCTATCGTTGTCATGTTGGCCAGATGCCAAAACCAGGTGTGAGGGTTAAGGTTCAACCAGATAGGTAGAAAATTTCCATTGATATCATGTCAAAGGTAACTACAAACTGCAATATGTCAGGGGTGGATGCAGACTTTGGAATTGGAGCAATTTTTTTTTTTGAGCCAGTTCAGTACGTTTAAAGGCAGAAAATGGCTAAAATCATGTTTTTGGACATTTTAAATGGAAGATACACTCATATTTAAAACTAAATACTCTCAGTGCAGGCCAGTTTAATGCAGTTAGACGAAAAAACCTTCATTAATTGGAAATTATTGAGTTAATGATGAAATTTTTTGAAAAATGTTCTATTTTTGGCCCCAAATTGCCCTTCCATTCCATTTCCCCCAAAAATCTGATGTCAGACTGTTCCATAATGCCTTGTCAGATTCATGCAGTTATAGTTTTAAAAATATTGCTAGCTCAATTCCACACCAAACCAATGCTAGTCATTGATCTAATTCATGCCTTATATGATTTTATCATATGACTCGTCCGTTTTGTTCACTTTAAAACATTTGATATTTTGTTTTCATATTGATCAGTGATAAATAAAAGCCTTCCGTCAATTTCATTGGTCAGTTTCAAAACTAGACAATTTGATTGGCTGAACAAAATAAAACTGGGCCACATTTTCATAATTTGCATAATTAGAGTTGGGAGCTTTCATTGGTCAATTTCAAAATTGGGACAATTTGATTGGCTAAACAAAATACAACTGGGTGACATTTGCATAATTTCAGTTGGAGAATTTACGTTATCTGTCCTATTTAGGGTGGGTTATATTGTATTAATCTTTTACCTACAAGAAAAACGCCATTCATTTTTTTTTATATTTTCACTTTTTGCTTCCAAAACATAGGTTATGACCCCTCATTGGAACGAGCTCGTTCCAATGAGGGGTCATAACCTATGTTTTGGAAGCAAAAAATGAAAATTTTTAGTTATACGAGGATGTTTTTTTTTCAAGTTCCGTCTGCAACTCAAGTTAGGTGATGTGTTAAAAAGTCATCTTAAGTGGCTAATTTGTTCGTGTGTGTGTCATATGATAAACAGAATATGAAATGAGTGTTTTTTCTCATATAATATTTATGAAACTTGTCCGAATTTTCCGTTTGGGCTCGCCAAAACGGAAAATTCTTAGACTCGTTTCAATCAGCGGTAGCGGTCTTCGTCGTAAGTTACAGTTAAAACTAGAAGTCCTGTCCCGTATTCTGCACTAATTTGAAATAATAGCGCGTTAGATTAGCGCAGCAAATCATCAGAGAATCACATCTGATGCACGGTAGTGTATCGCGATTTCTGCAGAATTGTAACGCGCGACGGCTGACTGATATTCAGTACTTGAAACAGGCAATCAACAGTTATTAAGTCGCACGTCCTACTGACATGAGGTGGCAATTAAATATTAGAATTAGGTACTAAGAGGACGAAATGATGTTCATTCATCTGCTCCCCCCCCCCCCCCCCCCCCCCCCCCCCCCCCCACAAACACACACTTCTCATTATCAATTCATTTCGCGACAATACAAGAAGTATTTAAAAACGCGTATTGCGTGATTTTTGTTTTCGAAGATTGATGAGAAAATCATGCTGGTTGATTCAAGACTGCTAAACCTTGAGAAGGTGGAAGTAATGACGTTTTTTATTTCGAGAATTTTTAGCCTAGTATGTATGAATCGCAGCCGTTCTTATGGAGGAACTATGAGAAAACAAGCGTGGTTGGAAACAAAAGAACGCTTTCCACAGCCTACCGAACTGACAGTGTATCGAAAGTGTTGCGAGCGAATTAAGAAATCGGAATGCTCAGATATTTATAAAGAAAGTTTCAATTTCAAGAGATAGTTGGTGTTCTGTAAAAAAAAATATGCATTTGGGTGAAAGCTCAAAAAGAAATTAATTAATCGTCGAGAACTTTGAAAATCAACAAAAAGAAAAAAGATCTCCCCCCCCCCCCCCCCACCCCACACACTCCCTTTCCGGGGCAGAACCCTCAAGTCCTCATGTACCCCTTATCCCCACACAGAGGAAAGCATGAGCAGCAAACTGCCAATTCCTCACACACCACAACTCCTCATCCCCACGCTAGCTTTCGTTTTTTTTTAAGTAAACGGTAAAAAAGAAATCTCAAATTTGGTTGGTGGCCAATGCCACGTGCACCTTCGATCATTGAAGGTAAAACAAGGTTAACATTATGAGTTAGATTAAAAACGTCGATGCGTAATTATTTTGTGTGAGTTAATGTGATGGGGGCGGGGGGATTTTATATCTGCCCCCCCCCCCCCCCCACCCGCAAACACAAGTTTCCACCACTGCATGGTTCGAATCGATGGGCATGCGGTGTTAACAATTTATGATTGATAAGGGCGGGCCTACCCTTCACAACACTTTTTTCTGGGACCCTACATTCCTACTCTTCCATATGTGGTCAGTTAAATTGGCCTTTTAAAATTCATAGTACGGCATTTTTAAATTTCTCTCAAATACTGGCAACCGCAATAGAATA